>JAIMZG010000165.1:0-34139 GCA_020466075.1 Colletotrichum coccodes | reverse complement strand
GGAGACACCAACCACCACCACCACACGAAACGCTACGGCAACAGTAGCGCGAGGGTCAACATCTAACCCACGCCCGACAACGAGGTCGAAGAGTCGCTTTTCGTAAGCTCGGACGAAGAACCCCAAGCCACGATGCCTGTCCAGACGCGCCGGAGAGCCTCCACTATCATCAGCTCCGACCACGACCCCGAGCCGGAGGAGATCGTGGCTCCCACGACGCGAAAGAGGGCCGCCCCTTCGTCTGCCCCTTCCAGGGGAACCGCCGCCCCAAAACGGCGGCGGACGTCACAGTCCCAGGCCACACGCAACCTGACGACGACGCCTAGCGTTCTGGGTGCCGACGACGACATTTTTGGCGAGGAGAAGGATGGGTCGACGAAGGGCAAGGAGAAGGACGAAGACGTCATCGATCTTGCCAACGCGAATGAGGTGCCGGAGGATTTGAAGACACCAAAGGAGGACAACAGAGTCAAACTTTCGGCCTTTCAGTGTGTCATTTGTATGGACGATGTCACCGCGTTGACAGTCACGCACTGCGGTATGTGATGTCTCCGGGTCGTTTCTTGTTTTATTTTTTACCTTGCCGACTTACTAACGCTGTCAGGCCACCTCTTCTGTTCCGAGTGCCTCCACTCCGCGCTCAATGTCGACGCGACCAAGAACAAGTGCCCGATTTGCAGACAAAAGGTCGAGACCAAGGATCGGAACGACTATACAACCAAGACCAAGGGCTTCTGGCCTCTGGAACTCAAGCTGATGACAGCTAGCCGTAAAGGCAAGCAGCGGGCGTGAATGACACACCATTAAAGAAACACGTTTTCAAGATACCGGGCATGTATCTTCGCCACGGACTACACATGACTTTTTTTTGGCGAACAGGAAAGGAGGCATGGGGGTGCGCGGGTTCAGCATTTTTAGTGCGTTGGGAGGGGCAAGGGGGACTAGGCAATGTTTTTTGTGATACCCGTTTAGCCAGCATTGCGTTCAAGGAGAGCAAGCGCAGCAGAGGCCCTCGCATCTGTGCCGTAGCGTGGACAGCATAGACGAATTCATCCCATTTCGAGGCAGGCGAGGCAGGCTCACGTGTTTGTATGTGTGATGCTTCCCGTGGTGTCCTCGTCGAAGGATCAGCACTGTTCCCCATGTTCGGGTAAGACACAAGACCGGGCCCAGCCAGCAATCACCAGGGAAGGCGCACATCCGCAACGGTCTTTTGGGGTTACCGCAACTCTACAGTGCTTTATTCCATGCATGTTTCCTCGGGGATGGTCTCCCCGCCCGAGACTGGGTATGACCTCCGGTCAGTGTCCCGTATCCTTTCCGGCCCTTCACCTCTCCCGAACGCCTATTTGTATGCACAGATGACATCTACGCTGATTTTGGGTCTTTTATTCTGTTGAAATTCCTCCGCTGATTATGCCCCCCGACGTGGTTTACATCATGCCTCTGCCAGGCTCCTTAGGTGAACAGAACGGGGCCCTGCCTCTTGGGCTCCGGCAACACCTCATTCTCGAACTGTAGGTTTCGTTAGCGTGCATGACCACGATGAATATGAGTTATAAGGGCATGAACTTACCTCGAGGAAGCCGGTCGCGGCAATCAGGACCATGAAGCCCTCGGCCAACTCCTCGATACGCTCCTCCAAAACACCCTCCCCCTCGACCGTGCCGATACCCGCGCTGCGCTTGAGGGTGTGCGTTACCAGCATGCGGTGCTCGGTGAGGAACCTGCGCCCCTGGAGAACGTTGCTGGAGCCGCGGCTGACGATGGCCGCGCCCACGACCTGCGTGACCTTGGCGAGCAGCTCATAATGCTTCTCCAGGGCCTTGGGGTTCGTGGGGTCGATCTGCAGCTCCGGGTCCGCCGCGAAGAGACCAGAAGCCTCGATGGACCGGAAGAGGTTCGCGTGCAAGATGTATTTGGCGCCGGGCCTGGTTTGCGCGAGCTGCAGAAGCAGCGCAAACTTGGCGACCATGTACGTCTCCTGCGCCGCGTTGCCCGTGCGAACGACCTCGGTCCAGTCTTGCAGAATGTCCCGGAGGGAGTCGACGAGGATGCCGATGAAGTTCAGGCGGTTGAGCGTTTCGACAATGTGCGAGTCGTCCTCTTGACGACCGAGATTTACCAAGGCGTTAAGAAGGACAAACGCGGCGGTCTGGCACGCGGCGTCGCTGCTGTAGGCGTCGTCGCAGATGACGTTGATGAGCCTCTCGCCGTACATCTGGATCGTCTTGATCGTCTTCTGGCGGCCGGCAACGAGCAGGCCCTGGTCCACCATACCCGTGAGGTAACGGTAGCAGATGCTGTAGTAGATTGCTCGGAGGTCTGATGAGCCCGTCCACTTGCCGACGGCTTGCAGGCAGATCTGGAACAGCTGGTAAAGCTTGTCGCTGACGAGGCTGCCAATAGCCTGGCTCTCCCGGTCCAGCGAAGGCTTCGAGGTCAAGTCGAGCTTGAAGAGGAGAACCCTGGCCAACTTGGCGAGCTCCATAGCTTCCTCTGGCCGTTCAAAAGCCGACGTCTCCAAGCCGGGCAGAATTGCTTGCAGCGCTTGCAGATAAAACGAAGCCTCCGTCGTGCCCTTGAACTCGTTGGATGCGACCATGACGAGGAGCAGACTCGTCCACGTCTTGAGAACAACGAGGCCCTGGGATGCTATCCGCCTTTGTCGGTTGGTGAAGATGAGGTAGTTTGTGATGAGCGCCTCTTCCCGTTCCAGGGTAGCAAAGTCTTGCGCCGTGAGAACGACACCGTCGTGTCTTCTTTCGCTGCGTTTCAGCAACAGAATCTCCCTCGCCCGGTCAATGCTGTAGATGGCGTTTCCGTGGTCGTCCTCCTCGAGACAAATGCTGAGGTCGAGGTCCTTGTAGAATTGAAGGGCAGGAAGTGACTCGTCCCAAATGCCCTCCGGTAATGAGAAGTCGTACAAGTCGAAAACGGTAGGGATAGGCATGGGCTCGTTGTTCTCGCCCACAATCTGGCCGTTGAGAGCCTCGAATATCCGTCGTTTGAGAGACGGCATCCGACTCTGAGATATGCTGCAGAGCTCCATTGCGATGTACTCCAAGCTCATGCTCCGCAGAGCCAGAAACTCGATGAACGTCGGGGCGCCTTCGGTGAGGGGGAAATCGGGAGCGTTGATGTCTTGGTTTTCCCAGGGCAGTTGGGGTTGAATGACCACCTCTCGGAGCAGGAAGTGAAAAAGGACATCGTTGTCGCGGAGCTCGTCGATGACGAACGGGGCCGACAGGGGTGACGTCCACAAGACTCGCAGGATGTGCATACACTTGCTTTTCAAGGACACGAGCCAGTGCCGCATACCTTGAGCGTCACCAAACGGCGTGTCCAACAGCAGCCTCAGCATGTTGTGGAAGACGGATGTTCTGGCGGCAAAAGGTCCGTTAGGTTCTGCGGACAGCGAGTCGACACCACAGTGGAAGCCCAACAGAAGGTGAGCAATCGTGGGCTTGTTTGGGCTCGCCGCCAGGCAGCTGGAGAGAAAGTCGAGAATGTATGTTTTGGTCAGGTAGTCGGGCGACTCGGCTTCTCGTCCCCAGTCAAGGGGAGCCATTAGTTCTGCCGCGAGTGACCGAGCGATGGTCTCGTGCTCCCCGTTCGCCTCGAGTGCGACGATAGCTTTGTTGCGATGGCTCTTGCGGCCGGGTGTAGATGACCATGCCGATGTGATCTTGAACGAGGCGTCATCTTTTGCAACAACCTCAGACAGGACAGGGTTACTTCGGGATGACCGAGGCCACAGTAGTTTCCCAAGTCGACCACGAGGCTGAGATGGCCGACCAGGCCATCCTCGAAAGAAGCATAAGCAGCGTTGGCGACGGGGGGGCGTCGGTGGTTGGATTGCATCTTGATCAGCGGACGGACAAGATCGAGGAAGGTTGCCTGGAGATCCAGGACCTTGGAGATGACCTCGACAGCCCTGAGGATTCCCAGGATGACTGGAGAGTCGGGCGGTGCGTTGCCCACGTCCACGGCATCTTGATGGATGGTCTGGGCGAGGGCGGCAATGACCTTATCGTTGAACATCCATTCCATGACTCGGGCGAAAGGGTGCAGCTTGACATAGGTGGCCAGATCCGTTGCTGCCATTGCCGAATCGATGGGAATGTTGGTCTCGTTCGCGATGACGATTAGATTTTCGTTGAACGTCGACAGGCAGGTTGCTGCAAACTCGAGACAGCCCAAGCGGAGCATTCTCAACTGGTTGATATCGTTGACCTCGTTGGCTTTGTTTGCAAAGACCTTGCCCAAAACGGTGTCGACGTAGATCTCGATGCCGGGCATGCGGTTGGCCGAGCCGAGGTTTTCGGGGAAGGGTAAAGAGTCGTTGAGGGAGCTGCTGTCCTCTGGTGGTGTGATGAGCGCGATCAGGAGCTGGATGAAGGCGTGGGGTTCGTCGAAACCGTGGCAAATGTCGTCGCTGACGGTGTCCATGGACACAACGGGGGAGCTTTGGGGAGATCGGTGCTGACTTGGCGTCACGATGTAAGCGCCGTTCATCCAGGCCTCCAAGCATTGCCACATGATGTTGGCTTCCTCCTGGGTCTTCCGCGAGATCAGCGCGCGCAAGGCCATAAAGGTACCTGCTCGCAAATCCGCCGGGACAGGGCTGCTAGCGAGCTGGAAGAGCATCTCTACAAGGTTAAAGCTAGGCTCCTTCAGCAGGAACTGCCTCGCGGTCTCGCTCTCTGACGCGAGTTTGGTGATGAGCCGCAGGTACGACTGCAGCATCATCGTGGATTCCGGCTCGGCTTCGGCCTGGTCGCTACTAGGCCTGCCGGGTCGGTACGCCGACGAGGTCTGAGGGGTCGTGGCCTTCTCCCTGATCTTGTTCGAGAAGAAGACGAGCTCCCTGAAGATCTGATGCCAGGTGAGAGATTGCGACCGCCTCATCTTGCCCGAAGCATGATGTCCTTCATCCAGCAAAAAGTCGTGAGCGGCCGTCGCGCACTCGTCGTTGCCAGAAATGGCCTGCAACATCTCGCAGAACGAACTGACGAGCGGTGTCGAGGCTCTTCTTGACGCCCAGTGCATGAAGCCGGCCAGGTTGCTGTCGGGGTCCGACCAGAAGCTCATCGCGGCATCAGGGCGGCCTTCGTACGCGTAGGCGATGACGACCAGGAAGCGCTCCAGATCCAGGTCTTGTTCGTGCGTCTGGCTGAGTTGCCGTTGCTCGTCCTCCTCCACGCGAAGCTTCCTGAGGACGTCTGGGAGATTGGAGATGAAAGCGTCGACGAAGACCTCCAGCTGGTTCATTAACAACGATTGGAAGTAGTCGGCAAACACAATCGAATCCGAGATCAGGGGGGGGCCTTTCGCTGAAGCCAGTTGCGCATGGTTACCCTCGAAGGGTCTACCCATTCAGGAGTCTTGACATCTGCAGCAATGGAGAGGATGAAGTCGAAGGCACCGTCTTTCAGCGCCTCCAGGAATTGTTTGGACCTCTGTCGATCCTCTAAGGCGGTCATCAGCCCTGAATTGGCAGCTCGATGTTCTGGGACTCACCTTGATCCAAATCTACACCTTCGAGGCCGCCGAGAAGCGAGTCGTCCAGGTACCACCCGCTGTACTCGGCCAGCCACCAAGCCTTGACCGCTGCCTGTAGGTAGACCAAGCGCCAGGGGCTCTCGTCATTCTGCGGGCAGATGATCGGATTGAGCTCTCGGGCCATGCTCAGGTTCGATACACCTTCAGTTGAGCCATAGAGCGTTATGTATGCACCCAGCGCGGGGAAGAGATGTGCTTCGGGTGCGTCAGCTGATGAAAACCATTCCAAGGGTACCGCGATATTTACCGAGCAGAACGTCGTATTTGTCGGCATTTCTCAGATGTTGCAGGAAAGCCTTGAAATCGCCAATCTCGGCTTCTCGCTTCTCGATCGTGCGGCAAAGAATGACGGCGAGAATCTCATGTTGCTGGTAAAGGCTGACACGAGAGAACTCGATCGTCTCCATCTCCTCCGGGACCTGGCCACCTCTGCCGTTGATCAACACGGCGGCCGCCGTCATCTTGTCGGCGATCTTTTGGAGCCATGCCCTGACGTCTTGCATCGCCGACATGCACCTCGGCAGTAGTCTCTTTTGTGACGACGCAGTTTCGCCGGGCAGGTTTTGGAAAACGACCGCCGACAGGTGCAGCTGCACAACGTTGAGGATCTCTGGATCGACATCTTCCTCATCTAATGCGTCAATCTCCAGCAACAGCCGCACAATGTCGAGGGTATATTTGCGTTGTTGATGGACTCGGATCAGACCGCACTCGAGCAGCGAGCGGCCCAAGCTGGCGGGATCGTCCTTTGCGTCTAAGAGGCATCGCGTCGCCTCAATTTCGTTGATCTCGGCCTCGTCGGCAAGGTTGAGTACAATCTGCTGGAACTCCTCGTTGAGGCCGTACTCTTCTTCGTCGATTACGATCTTGCCTGGCGCATCACGCTGGGTCAGTGTCTGCCCAAGTCGGATCTGTATTTCCAAGCTGTTGACTAACCGGACTTAACAGCCTGGCGGCTCTTTTCGTCTCTCGGAGGCCGGTGCCATGTTTTCTCGAGCTCCCTTTCGAATAGGGCTAGGATCTCGGGGTTGTCCAAGGACTCGACACCTTCGGGGCGTCCGTTGCGAACGGCAGCTAGGTCGCGGTGGAAAAGCTGCAGCGCATCGAGGGTGGTTACTTCGGCCATGTTGAGGAGTCGGGCGCGCTATTGCATGGCCTCGAAAACTAATAGTGTCATGGGCTGGGAGAAGGCCGCGAAGCTGTCGCGTTGGCGGGATAGCGACAGGGTTTTGCTCGAATGTTTGGCCGTGGATGTCGGTGCAGGCGACGCTTTTCGAGATGCCGGGAATTTTAGAGTGGATCTCTTCACAGGTCGGACCTCATGCCCATCACTTCAGTGTCCATCGTCTCAGTAGAGGTTCTGAGCCTTGCTGCGGGCGCGTAGTCGACGCTGGTCCGTGCACGAACACGTCCAATCGATTGTGTCGCTGGTTGCCATGTCGAGAAACTCGGCGGGTCTCGACGATGTTCCGTGCCGAAGTCAACAAGGCACGTACCGGATTAGTCTGTCTATGGAAGGTGGTGGGATTTCTGCCGCGATTTTTTGGCAGGCAGGGACCGGGGGAAGTCGAGAGCTTGAGGGAGCTACGGAGAGAGCTGTGTTGATTGCATTCGGGCTGTGAAGTGCCGCGTCTGACACCGCGATTTCCAAATACACATAAAAAAGCATTGACTCTACGGACCTGTTCGACGCGTGCAATTTTGTCAAGAGGATAATCGAGGCATCGGGGAGTGAATTCCGTAGCTTGTCCTCACACCAACACGCCGTTTTCTTGGTTTAGGACCCATCAGTGTCAGTGTCAGTGCCGTCATCTTCAAGCTGTGTTGCGCGACCATCACAGACCGATTTCATCAACGCGCACACGTTTGACTGCTGCTTCGTGGATTGATGTACAACCGGGCAGCCGGGCTCTCATACCTTTCGTATTAGGTACTCAAAGGTATCAAGGTACGTCCGTGGTCTGTGAGAGCGCGGGACAGATCCTAACTGTCATTGGGAGGTGCTTCTCCTGCCGCCGATATCCTCATGCGCTTGCTCCTGCCTAATTCATCTTTCAATACCTTCTTTCTCTTTCCCTAATTCTGTCTTTTCTTTCCCTTTCCCCTTCGCTCACCTCAAACCCCAGACACCAAGGACCGCCATGCCAGCTGGCAGAGCTGCTCAACAGTAGCGAGGATGGCGCCCCCAAAAATCAAACCGGGCGAAATCACCGTCAATGATGCTCTGGGTTAGTCATCCATTCCTCACTCAGCACGTTTCGGGCCTGGCGACTAACATGCAGTAGGTGCGATATCTGAAGGAAACCTCAAGGAGCGTGCGGCAGGTCTGGATGGTGAGTTATTGTGTCCTTACCCCCTCCGTTGTCCCCCTTCTCCCTGTTCCCCGTCCTCCTCGTTGTCTCCGCCACTTCCCCTGTTGCAGCCCTTCCTAGCCAGCGGGCTCCGGAGACCTCGGGAAGCCAGTGATTGGGGGCGAAGATGATAACGACGAATAGACCTGATATTCCTGCTGGACAAGAAGGGGAGGACCGCGAGCCTTTCAGTGCTCGGTGACAAGCACTACCATCGTATATTCGAGAAGTTATTCCGATGTGCGATACACGAAAAACAGAGCTATTTCGGAGGGAAGAGGACGACGGCGGCAGGGGCGGGTTCAAGGCTGGCAAAGTGTGCCGAGGCTGTCCGTCTTGCCGTCAGCCATGGGGCTTCTAAGCTCAAACGCAAGACCATGCTGGCCCTCGTCGACCATGTTACCCAGGTGCTTCCCGGGCCTGGGCCGGACGAAACCTATGTTGAACCGCTTCTGAAGGACTATGTCAGGGCGCTCGTTGCGTTGTTCTCCCACCAGTCCAACGTCGAGCACCTTGCCACATCGGGCGCCGACGGTTGGCTTGCCTGCGTCGATTTCTGTACCGAGGTCCTGGAACGCTACCTCGAGAACGCTGACCGGGAGTCTGGCTCTCGTGCGTCTCCGGCGCCGGGCACAGCATCGATGGGATTTTCTACTGGTCGAAGTACGAATGCTAGTCAGAGGATCTCGGGGCAGATACATCGTGGCACCGTTCAGGACCTCCTCTGCTGCGTCCACCTTCTCGTTCTTTCACCCAACGCGCCGCTGGGACGAAGGTCCAGAGATCTATCCAAGACCCTCACTCAAATTCTCCAGCTGCGTCATCTCGGATTAAGTCAGGTCATCCAGTTGAGCTTTGCTTCGATCAACATCCTTCTAGCTGGGATCCAAACAGACGACATCTCCCAGGCCAGCAATTTGGCCAAAGATCTGGTGCCATTGATCAGTCACTGGTGGCAGGCTCGGACCGTTTCTCAGGATGAGATGCTAAACTCGATCAGGGATGAGATGCTCAAAACTGTATTCATCATTCACCTGCACCTCGAGCGCCTTGTTTGCCATGGAGAGAATGATGCAGTTCGGAAAGATATCGAAGATCTCACCGAATCTCTGTGGCTGGAGTACTCACGGCGGAATCTGAGATCCCAACTTCAACTGGATGATCTTACGTTCGTCTCTCGCGGGCTGCCCGAGGACTACTTCACACTCGAGCTCTTTGGCCTCCGTGTCCACCATCGGGAGGGTGAGAGGAGATGGGCCCTGGTACAAAACCTCGCCCTCTTGGAGCGTATCCTTTGGAAGAGCCGTAAGCACGATAGATCGCAGTCGCCGGACGAGCAGCCCCGCAAGAAGCGCAGGACTCACCGCTCAGCGAGCCGGCTGCAAGAGAAGCTACATTCATCCAGCTCGGCCGTGCAGAGGATCTCTTTGCAGCTTGTGCCTTTTCTTCTCGACCTCGATACGTTCTCCTCGACTGTGGTCTCGGAACTTTTGCAGACATTGCAGCTTTCGTCGGCGACAAGGACACCAACGTGTCGTCATGGGCCATGCTGGCTTGTGCTAGGTAGGCGATCTGAGCGAGGAAAAGTGCAATGTCTAATTACTGATGATGTGCTTAGCTGCGCCTCATCCAACGTCGAATCTGGTGACACAACAGCTTCATGGAAGCACGTGTGGCAGATCGCCTCTCGGGCAGTCAGCCTTCCTAGCACCAGTCGTGCCGCGAGTGTTCTCTTGCATACGATCCTCGAAAAGAGCCTTGTCCCCTATCACGATGTCTCAGACGACATCAACAGCATCGTCACGACTGCTGATGTCAACGGCCCAGCCCTTCTGGTGGACTCCTCCATCATCTTTATGCTACACTTGTTGACTTTACGGAATGTCAAGCTGCCGAACGCCAGCCAATCCACAAGCCACCATATTATTCGGTGGATCTTTCTGAAGTGGAATCCAGGTAAGCTGCTTGGATACGAAGGACGCGAGTCGCAAGTCTAACTGCAGACAGCCGACCCAAGCTACGCTTCTCTCTACTCAATGCATGCCCCGGTTTCAGAACTGGTCAACATAATCCGGGCATGCTGCGGTGCCAGACCTGTGTCTCTCACAACCCCAACGGCCGTCTCTGGAGGATCCATCTGCCAGACCTGGAAGGCGCAGTATCAGACATCAGCTTTGACGAGATACTTACTCCTGTTGGAGTCACCCAGGACGGAAAACCAAGCCGCAACAGGATGCAGCCAAGTTCCTTCATCCGAACCGGCCAATACCAGCGAATCGACAACTTTCCATGCCTCGAAGAAGTTAGTGTTGGAACTCTTGTTCCCCAAAGTCGAGGAATTGCAAGGGCTCTGTGACTTATGGAACAAAAAAGGGTCAGAAGGGGGCGCACCAGTGTCGCCATACAGACTTCATAGTCTCTTCTCGGCAAATGTTGTTGGCATAATGCTTGCCTCTCAACTTGCCGATCTCAACTCGGGACAGTCGCGAGATATCGAGTCAGCCCTTACCAAACTAGCAGAGACCAGCATCAGTGCTGCCCTTGGATCCGGTGATAACGAAGTCTTTTTCGAAATTATGCTCAAGACAGTGCGCCCTATTCTTCCGTCTCTGGATACGACGAGCATGAGCGAACTGTCCAAGGAAAACAACCCCTTGCTCCGGTTCCTAGCGACTTTAGCAGCTGGTATTCACGAACGAACCGCGCGACAATCTTCGGGGCAAAACCAGGATCTCATGGACCTGGACGACGAGTTCGACTCTCAAGAAAGCAGAGCAAGTGTTTCCACAAAGGTTGCAGATATCCCTCGTTTGAAAATTCCCATGAGTCTAGATCCGGCAGCATTTTGCCAGGACACCGCGCACCGTGTGTATCTTTTCGAGTTGATGCACAAAGATGGTGCTCAGGTTGGCCTTGTTCCTCAAGATTTCCTCGACCAATTGCTGGTCCTACCCCACGACGAGTTCCTGCTATGCAGTTCATTGCTCTCGGAATTGTTCGCGTCCGACCTTCCTGTTGGCCCTGATGATGCTCTGCGAGTCGTCGAAAAGCTTGGGGAGGTCATTGGCGAGCTGGAGTACACGTGCTGCGAAGTGGCTCATTCAACAAGCCTGAGCATTCTGGAGGGTCTCATGCAGGTCTGGATGGACGAGAAGCATGAGGTGTTTTCACTTGTCGGCGATCTGTACAACTACTTCGTCATGGCCTCTCTCCCGAAGAACACTCTGTCTCCCAAATCGCAGATGTCTCTCGCGAGCTTGCTCTTTGCGCTTCTGCGAGTGAATGCGCAATTTGGCAGCGATCTCGGCCTTGATTCTTGCCGCACAACGCTGCTGTCCATCATGCGTGATGGGTTACTAACTGTCAGGCACTTCATCGGATCTGCTCTGCCAGACATATTTGGCATTTACGTTCTCAAGATGCATGACGACATCTTCGTGGATGTCCTGAACAGCCTCCCTACCGACCCGGAAGCCATCGAAGGTATTGCGTTCCGACTCTTCGTGCTGTCTCAGCTGGCGTGCCGCTGGCCAACGCTTCTCAGGCGCTGTACTTATCACATCTTTGAGACGCCCGGCAAGATCATGCAGTCAACCAAGTATGCGAAAAGATGCCTGGAGAGGGTGTCAGAAGCGCTGCACTTGTCGTCCCCTCGGGAGCTTTTCGGCATCTTCAGCCCCCAGTTGCTGTACACATGGCTTGAACTGGACGCGGTCGAAGACATACCCTTCGAGATATTCGGCTTCGCAAGTCTGGATGCTCTGCTCCGAGAAGCACAGGCCGAGACCACTGCATTGGAGATCATGCGAGGACGTTACGACAGTGTTCGCTCGCTAGCACAACGACTTGGGACATCCTTGGTTGACATTGTCAAACAAGGATTCACCAAAATTATGGCTTACACGATTGCGCACGAAACAAGCACGTCTGGTTCCGAAAGCGATGGCGGCGAGACCTGGGTGCGCAAGCTCCTCGGTAGGGAACCGTTTCTGGACCACATCTATCTCCATTTTGCAGACATTATGGCTTTGTTGTTGGACCTCTTCGACCAAGAAGACCCCATCGAAAAATACCTTTCAAGAGACGAGAGCTTCCAATACGCAGCTGAGAACTTGGGGGAGATGAAGGGGTTCTCCCAATCGACAACAAACTTGCCGCCCAATCAACAACCCATGTTCAGAGCCAAGTTCTTGACTAAGGAGATGTTCCATCTGTGCAGCAAGACGGAATACGATTTACACGCACTATGGACGCCAGCACTTGTGGTTTCGGTAGCCAGAAGGCTCCTCAACACCGTTCACCCGGCCCTGGGCTCTCTTCATGCATGTTCCGTGTTGCGAAAGGTTCGAGTGGTGATCGCGCTCGCTGGCCCTGTTGCGCTAGAAGTCTACCCTCTCGAGATGCTTCTCTCGTCAGTCCGACCGTTCATTGTGGACTCGGAGTGTGCTGACGATGCCCTTGGCGTAAGTCGGTACTTGATCACCAAAGGGGCAGGTCATCTGGAACAAACCCCATCCTTCCTTGCCGGCTACGCGCTATCCACCTTGACTTCGCTGAGGGTTTTCCTAGAGTCCAGTCAGTCAAGCACGACTCAAGAGAGCCAGTTCAAGGCGACCATGAGCAAGGCGCAGACCTTCCACTCGTGGTTCAGCTCATATCTTGCGGGCTACGAATCGCCCAACTTCGCGGACGACCAGCAAAGAGAAGCGTTCGGATCGATCACTCATTCCGCATCCAACATCCGATCTTCAGGAAACGCCGAGAAGGGTACGCCTGAGAGCACCCTGCTTTTGGAGATCCTGAGAGACGGTGAGCGAGAGTCAAAACTCCTGAACGAAGCAGCCCGAGACCTAACACTCGGAATGCTCTGCGGAGAGTTCCTGGTGCCTATTGTCGGTCATCAAGATGTCATTAACAACGACGACGAGGCCCTGCGCCATAGTGGCCTTGTTTGGAAAAGCTGCAATGCGCTTTCCCTGAGCAACGAGTATCTCGCCTGGGCAGGCCGCGTCGTGGGCAGGTCCTTCGCTGCGTCAGGAGAGATACAACCCGAGCTGCTGGAAGAGTCCGAGCTGTCGCGATACAACAGGCTTGCGCCAGGAGCCAATGACTCCGAACAGGGGCTGCTCAACTTGCTGCAGCAACTCACCCAGAGCAAGGAGTCGAGCGTCGCCGGTCTCGCCGAATCAGCCTTGAGGGCTGTTGTGTCAGAGGCGGCAGCACAGGGAGACGAGGCTCTCCTTGTTGCAGCCCAGAAAACGTTGACCGAATCTTTATGCCTGGCTTCGGCTTGGGACCAGTACCGTACGCCTCCTTCTGACTTCGTCCTGTCGCAAAACGTCCCAGATTCTCAGGTCTTCTTCCGCGACCACGTGGAGAGCTCTGGTTGGGTCCAGCAATTGGCAGTCCATCTCGCGAAGTCGGTCCCTGAGTACATCATTCTCAGCGCTTTGGTGCCGATTCTCAAGAATGTCAAGGGATTCGCTCAAGACTCCTTCCCTTTCATCGTTCATCTGGCTTTATATAGTCAGCTTGACAAGCAGCAAGTGATCAGGCGGAATTTGTCCGAAGCCGCCAAGGAGTGGCTCAAATTCCAAGATGGCGCCGCGCGCACTAATCAGAAGCAACTCATCAACACGATTCTGTACCTGCGGACGCAGGCGTTGCCTAAGGAATCGTCCATTGCGGATCGGGTCTCGTGGCTCGACATCGACTTTACCACTGCTGGCGCCGCCACCTCGCGTTGCGGTATGCACAAAACGGCCCTTCTCTTCACCGAAATAGCCGCCTCCCAGGCTACCCGCGCGTCCAGACGATCATCAGCACTTCGTGAAGAGGAATCTACCGAAGTCCTTCTTTCAATTTTTGAGAACATTGACGACCCTGATGCTTATTATGGTCTCCCGCAATCTGCCGATCTCTCTAGCGTCCTGGCTCGTTTGGAGTACGAAAAAGATGGCTCCAAGAACTTGGCCTTTCGGGGAGCCCAGTATGACAGCCACATTCGGAGACGGGATCCTGCATCGCAGCTGGACAGCCAATGCCTCGTTGGAGCTCTTGGGACTCTGGGTCTCGCTGGTCTTTCTCACTCTCTATTGCAGACACAACAGAGCCCTGATGGCGATGCAGCTTCCCTCGAAAGCACGTTTCAAACAGCACGACGGTTGGAGCTGTGGAACCTTCCCGTGCCTTCGACGGCCGACAACTGCTCTGTTACAATCTACAAGGCGTATCAGAACGTGCAGCAGGCTGGCGGTGAGGTTGCGGTGCGCAGCGCCATCTATGATGGCTTTAGTCAAACCATGCGCAGCCTCGTTGGCCGTGGCTTGAATGCAGCTAAACTCAGGCAACACCTCGGCGCTCTCGCGGTCTTGACCGAGCTGGATGAGGTTGTGAATGTGACCGATTTCTCAGAGCTAGAAGGCATGCTTGGGAGGTTCGAGCAGCGTGGCCAGTGGATGAGACGCGGAAGGTACGTGATCCCTTGTCGCAGAGAGATGCTCGAAAGCGCTTCCAATATACTCCTGGCCCCCTTCCCTTTCGTGTATTGTCTCGAGCGTATTCAACCCGGAACATTACGAAGCTGACGAACGACAGATACGAGGACGTCAGCCATTTGCTGTCTTGTAGAGAGACGACGTTAAGCTTGATGAGCCAGCAGCCGAAGCTTCGGAGCCAAGGCCGCCTTTCCACGGCCGAGGCTCGTCAGGTCGAGATTCGGTGCATGCTGATGTCCTCGGGGATCTACCGCTTCCATCAAGCTACACAGGAATCGCTCAACCTTTCCACGTCACTGACAGATCTCGTCGGTCCTTGCGAGGATCTGGGAATGAAAGTCGATGCCGCCATTAAGATCGAGGCGGCCAATTCCTTGTGGGATCACGGAGAGATGATTTACTCGATTCGCATGCTCCAGAGCATTGATGACGATTCTTCTCTCAAGAAACAGACCATCCCAGTGAGCCGTTCGGACTTGTTATCCAAGATTGGCCATCAGGTATCCGTGGCAAAGTTGGAGAAGCCGCATCGCATCCAGAAGAACTATCTCGAGCCAGCCCTCAAGGAGCTCAAGGGGAAAAGCCAAGGGCAACAGGCGGGGCACGTCTACCACCAGTTTGCCATGTTCTGCGACGAGCAGCTGCAGAACCAAGACAGCCTAGAAGACTTGGCAAGGTTGCAGAGCTTGAGGAAAGGCAAGAGCGACGAGGTCTCCCAGCTTCAGAACCTTATCTCGAGCAGTCGCGACACGCAGTTAAAACAAAGATACCAGTCCCATCTAAACCGCGCTCGCCAATGGCTGCAGCTAGACGAACAGGAACTTCGCCGCGTGGAGCAAACGAGAAGCGAGTTTGTTCGGCTCAGTCTTGAGAATTACTTGCTCTCTCTCATCGCGTCGGACGAGCACAACAACGACGCCTTGCGGTTCACCGCTCTTTGGCTTGAGCGCTCGGAGGAAACAGCGACCAACGAGGCTGTCAAGAAGCATATTGAGAAGGTGCCAACGAGAAAGTTTGCCGCTCTGATGAACCAGCTTTCCTCGAGACTGCAGGATCAGCCGGCCTCGGCTTTCCAGAAGCTCCTGATTCACCTTGTCTACAACATCTGCGTCGAGCACCCATACCATGGCATGTACCAGATCTGGTCCGGCACCAAGGTCAAAACGCGAAAAGAGGATCAAGTAGCGGTGCTGAGGCTCAAGGCCACGGAGAAAGTTGCGTCCCTCTTGCAGTCAACCAAGAGCGTGGCAGCGATCTGGCAAGCGGTGGATCGGACAAGTGCCTACTACCATCGATTGGCCGTCGACCGAGATCCTGCCAAGTTCAAGGCCGGACAGAAGATTGCGCTGAAAGACATTCACTCGGCCCAGTCGCTACAGAATGCACTGATGAAGTACCGGATTCCACCGCCAACCATGCAACTCGAGGTGTCGACGACGAAGGACTACTCAAACGTTCCGACGATTGAGCGGCTGGAGCCCCAGATGTCGATCGCGTCTGGCGTCAGCGCCCCGAAGATCATCACCGCTGTCGGAAGCGATGGAAAGAAATACCGGCAGCTGGTCAAGGGCGGCAATGACGACCTCCGTCAAGACGCCATCATGGAACAGGTGTTCGCAGCAGTATCGTCCCTCCTGAAGCTACACCGTTCGACCCGGCAGAGGAATCTTGGCATCCGCACCTACAAGGTTCTGCCTCTTACATCGGCGTCCGGGCTCATAGAGTTCGTCCCCAACACCGTTCCACTGCACGAGTTTCTCATGCCTGCCCACGAGAGATACTTCCCCAAGGATCTCAAGGGGTCTCAGTGTAGGAAGGAGATCTCGAACGCGCAGGGCAAGACAACAGAGACACGGATAAGCGTCTACAGGAAAGTGACAGAGAGGTTCCATCCCGTTATGAAGTACTTCTTCATGGAGAACTTTGTCGACCCCGATGATTGGTTCGTGAAGCGTTTGGCGTATACGCGCACCACCGCGGCGATATCGATGCTTGGCCACGTGCTCGGTCTCGGAGACAGGCACGGCCACAATATTCTGTTGGACAGCAAGACGGGCGAGGTCGTACATATCGATCTGGGTGTGGCATTCGAAATGGGCCGCGTTCTTCCGGTGCCAGAGCTCGTGCCGTTCCGGCTCACCAGAGATATTGTTGACGGGATGGGTATCACAGGGACCGAAGGCGTCTTCCGCCGTTGTTGCGAATTCACACTACACGCCCTGCGCGAAGAAACTTACTCGATCATGACCATCCTCGACGTCTTGCGGTACGATCCCCTGTACTCGTGGTCCATCTCCCCCGTCCGGCTGGCAAAGCTGCAGGGTGGTGAGTACGACGGCGACGGGGAAGACGAAGAGGGGGAAGGCAGGAAGGACAGAAAGGGGCAGCAGGTGAATGAGCCCTCGGAGGCGGACCGGGCGTGGAGGTGGTGCGGAAGAAGCTCTCGAAGACGCTGAGCGTAACGGCGACGGTCAATGACCTGATTAATCAGGCAACCGATGTAAGCAATTTGGCGGTCTTGTACTCAGGATGGGCAGCATATGCGTAGAAACATCTCTCATTATCCTGAACGTATCGAGACTCCAGGGCCGGCGAAGGAGTGGATGCGGGAACGGCCATGTCGTTGGAACATGGAATGCAGCTGCTCATAACACTGTTCTAGGCGTTTGTTCAGGGGTCACCCATCCCGTAGTGGGGTTCGAGTCTTATCTAATCCCTGGTCGGTGCGATAAGAAAAGGGGACGTGCGAAATGGATGATGCGAACGACCGGCTGGTGATTTGTTAATGGCGTCCATAGCTCCGCGTTTAACTCCGCGACAACTTTCCCGCGACATCGACCTTGTACTGTGTTTCCCAACCTCCTGCAACGAGCCACTCTGCAACCACCCGACGACTCGCATACACGGAAAGTGAGCAAACACCCGTTATTTTCTAGCCGCCGAACTGCCTGCCCGCACCCTCCCATCTCCAAGAAGAGCGCATAGGTCTGTAACAACTTGGACAGAAGTTGTTGCAGGGCCACACGGTCCATGCCGTCGAATTCACCCCCCGCAGTCGAGGGAGCTTTGCCATCACGGGCGACGGGGAGGACAGGTGGAACAGCGCCGGCCAACGACACGAGCAGCCCTCCGCGACGCAGACCCCGCGTGGACTCTGACGTTTCGCGCTCCGGTTCCGTCGCCCCGCACCAGCAGCAATCGAGCAGACCGAGTCCGAAGCGCTTCAAGTTCGGCGGCGAGGACCCTCTCTCCCACCCCGTCATGTCGACCAAGATGAAGGGGAAGCTTCCCGAGGTCATTGACCTCACGCAATCCAACTCGTACCGACCGTACACGGGCGCCAAGAAGCTGGTGATCAAGAACCTGCGCCTGCGGCGAGAAACGAGCAGCTGGAACAGTACTACCAGCGGACCGAGCAGGAGCTTGTTGACGCTTTGCAAGACATTTTCAACGGGCGCAAGCCGCAGTTGCCGCTGGAGAGGCTATATCGGGCTGTCGAGGACATCTGCAGGCGCGGCAAGGACAATGAGTTGCAGCTGTATGAGACGTTGCGGCGGAAGTGCGAGGAGCACCTGGCCCATGACGTCCTGCGTTCGATCAAGTCTAGTGGCGGCAGCACAGATGTCGACATGCTGAGGAGCATCCTTCAGCATTGGCGGGTTTGGAACGGCCAGATTGTGAGTCTAGCAGGCACTCTTACCACTCAGCTTGCGGGAGCTAATGAGGCCGTTGACAGATGACGATCCGGTCTACTTTCAGCTATCTGGACCGTACTTTCCTCCTCAAGAACAAGAGCTACCCTTCCATCAACGACATGACCATTGCGCAGTTCAAGAGAATGGCATTCCCGTTTCGGGATGATCCCGAGGGCCAATCACCCGGTGGCAAGGCGCTTCGGGGCATGTACGACCTGATTTCCTACGACCGGCTCGGGGACGAACGATTTGACGCGGCGTTACTGAAAGACTCCGTCATGATGCTTCACGTCTTCAACATCTACGCAAAATACTTCGAACCCCGGTTCATTGAGCTGTCTGAGCATTACTTCGGGGACTTCGCAGAGGAGAGGAGCGCATCAAGCTTGAAAGAGTACATCCTGGCGTGCGAGAGGCTCCTGAAGAGAGAGGACTACCGCTGCAACGAGTACAACCTCGATTCAACGACGAAAAAACAGTTGCTTGATGCGGCACATGGCATATTGGTCAAAAATTATTCCGACAAGCTTCTCAACGTCGAAAGTCTTTCCAAGCTCCTCTCAGATCATGAGGTGGATTCGATGAAGGCGCTCTACGATTTGTTGCGATTGTCCGGCATCCAAAAGAAATTGAAGGAGCCTTGGAGCGCGTACATACGGAAAACGGGTGCCATCATTGTGGCCGACAAAGAGCGAGGCGACGACATGGTGCAAAGACTCCTTGAACTCAAGAGGTCGCTGGGCCTCATCGTACGAGATGCGTACGGGGGCGATTCCGACTTCGTCAATGACCTCAGAAACGCTTTCGGCGACTTCATGAACGACCGCAGCATTGCGGCAACATGGAGCTCCGGAACGTCCAAGGTCGGAGAGATGATTGCGAAGTACGTCGACATGCTGCTCCGAGGCGGTATCAAGGCTTTGCCGAAAGCCATGCTCTCGGACAACAAAGACCGGGCAGCGGCGGAGCAGAGCGGGCTGGCAAGCACCGGAGACGAAGACGCAGAGCTCGACCGGCAACTCGACCAAGCCCTTGAGCTATTCCGTTTCATCCAAGGCAAAGACGCATTCGAGGCTTTCTACAAGAAGGACCTGGCCCGTCGTCTGCTTATGGGCAGGAGTGCCAGCCAGGATGCCGAGCGGAACATGCTCAGGAAGCTCAGAGAGGAGTGTGGTATGAACTTTACTCACAACCTGGAGCAGATGTTCAAGGATGTCGAGGTGGCCAAGGAGGAGATGGAAGCATACAAGGAGTGGTCAGAAGGCACTGGCGTCGGAAGAGCTCCCGTTGACCTTTCAGTCATGATTTTGTCGGCCGCGGCTTGGCCAACGTACCCCGACGTCAAGGTGCACCTGCCAGACGATGTCGCCAAGCAGATTGAGCGCTTCGACCAGTACTACAAGAACAAGCACACCGGCCGGCTCCTCAACTGGAAGCATGCGCTGGCGCACTGCACGGTCAAGGCAAAATTCCCCAGGGGCACGAAGGAGCTTCTCGTCAGCGCGTATCAAGCAATCGTCCTCGTTCTCTTCAACGAGGTCGGCCTCGAGGGCTTCCTCAGCTACGAGCAGATCGCCCGTTCCACAAACCTGCAGGGAGAAGAGCTGGGTCGCACGCTGCAGTCGCTCGCCTGCGGGCTGGTCCGCGTGCTCGTGAAGCATCCCAAGGGCAAGGAAGTCAACCCGACGGACACGTTCACGATTAACAAGGCATTTTCGAATCCCAAGATCCGGGTCAAGATCAACCAGATCCAGCTCAAGGAGACCAAGGAGGAGAACAAGGCGACGCACGAGCGCATCGCTCAGGACAGACGCTTCGAGACGCAAGCAGCCATTGTGCGGATCATGAAGAGCAGGAAGGAGATGAGCCACGGCGAGCTGGTGGCGGAAGTAATCAACCTGACCAAGAACCGTGGGGCGGTTGACGCGGCGCAGATCAAGAAGGAGATTGAGAAGTAAGTCGCCTCACCCCCCTCTTTCAATCCGAAGGTTTCAACGTTGCTGACACTCCCATAGCTTGATCGACAAGGACTACCTCGAGCGCGAGGGCAACACATACACGTACCTGGCATAGACGTAGAGGTGGCACAGGACTAGAGGTAGACGCGGGCGTGCCATTGCAGGCGCGAGGACTGCATGTCGGAAAGCAGTCGATGTACATGAACTTGATGAAACGGATTCCAGATGGCTAGGAACTGGATCAGGGGCGTTGAAGCAATGGGTATCAATGGAGTTGATTTCGTGGATCTCATGCCTCCCGCGTCACCAATGAGACTCGGCACGTGCCGTGTGATGCCATACCTACTGCCTGGATGCATGTCGTGAACTTTTGGCCCCGTCAGAGGGGTTAAGGGTGGGCCACCCAGCCGGTGTCGATCTCGGTGAGCTCGGTCAGCACCCCTGTCGAGGGACCCTGCGGAATATCGTTCCACCTAGCGCATTGCGGGGTTCGAAAAAAGTTGCGGCGTTCCCTCTGCGGTGTGGTGCACCTGGGCCGAAATTTTGGGAAATTTTGTGCCAAAGGCGGTCGGCCAGAAATATTTCCTGTTGCAGTCCCGCGCAAACTTGACGACTTTTACTCGACCGGAACGCTCTCTCTCGACCGGCAACAACCACCCCACGACCCGGAGTCCTAACCACCGAGTCGCACCTTTCCTTTCGGGGTACCCAACACAAAAAGTCATCGTCAAGAGTGCCCGTCTCCCGCAGCCGCCAAGATGCCCAAGTCGAAGCGCAACAGAGTGGTCAACCTGACCCAGGTGAACAAGAGGACGCGCGAGCAGAAGGACAAGCTCTTCTCCAACATCCGTGAATCGGTCCCGGAATACCAGCACTGCTTCGTCTTCGGCGTCGACAACATGCGCAACAACTACCTCAAGGAGGTCCGCCACGAGCTCAATGACTGCAGGTTCGTCTTCCCGTCTCGGTTCATGTTGCGCCACGCAAATAGCCATGTCCACTGATGTCCTCTCCGCCAAAGGGGTGGGGAGGGATTCGAGGGCTCCAACAAGACCAAACAAAGCTGACAGCCTCGGGCAACAAACAGACTCTTCTTCGGCAAGACAAAACTCATGGCCAAGGCCCTGGGCCAGGACCCCTCCTCCGCCGTCGCCGACGGCATCGACCGCCTGACGCCCTTCCTCGCCGGCACCGTCGGCCTCCTCTTCACCAACCGCGACCCGGCCTCGATCCTCTCCTACTTTGACGGCGTGTCCCCCGTCGACTTTGCACGCGCCGGCACCGTCGCGACGCGCGACTTCACCATCCCCTCGGGCGTCGTCTACGCCACCGGCGGCGAGGTCCCCGCCGAGCACGACGTGCCCATGGAGCACAGCATCGAGCCCGAGCTGCGCCGTCTCGGCATGCCCACGCGCATGATCAAGGGCCGCGTCTGCCTCGCGATGCCGAGGGCGGCGGCGACGGCTACGTCGTCTGCCGCGAGGGCGAGGTGCTCGACAGCAGGCAGACCAGGCTGCTGAAGCTGTTCGGCGTGTGCTTGAGCGAGTTCAAGGTCAAGGTTCTGGCGTAAGTTTGCTCCCTCTCTCGTCTCGTTACCGCGGCCGTGTCTGACCATCCCCAGGTACTGGAGCTCCGCGTCAGGGGAGGTGACAGAGGTGAACCCCAACGCCATGGAGGGCGTCGATGCCGAGAGCGACTAGGTTGTCTGGACATGGGTGACCAGAAAGGGAAAAAAAGACAATGAGAAGGTTCTAGACTTGATGATTGCTTTCTATCATGTAGGCCGATACCATCATGGATTGCGAGGGTGGATTCCAAAAAAAACCAACATACGGCGTTCCGGGCGGTTTATTAGAGACATTTCCTGTCATGCGTCGGGGCTCTGTTTTTCTTTCACGCTTTCTTTCAAAAAATAAACCACTCTCCACGGAGGAAAGCTTTTTCTGTACGTAGGAATTCAGGGGTAGGCTATGCGATCTTCGCGACGTCAAGCAAAGAGAACGGCTACCGTACGACCTTGTTTGCGTCAAACCGCCAAGAGGTCCTCACCTATTCATACAAGTAATTATAACGTGGTACATGTCCTTTGATCCATATCCCTGTCTCCTTACTAAGCTCCAGGTCAGTAGGCACGGAGTCCCTTACCTCTGACCTTACCTGCGTCGCTGATCGCCGTTGAAAAGATGTTGAAACAGTTCGTCGTTTGTCCGTTTGGGATACACATAGAGAAGGTTACCTTCAAGCGAGTGCTATAGACCCTCGAGACATTTGGTGGGGATCTGTGAGACGGTGTATGCTGTGGTACCGGCGCCTGGACGTTTGCGTATACTTGCCCAATGACATGGGTTCGACCGTCTGAATCCGAGCATGGAGATACTTGAGAGTTTGCGCCTGACGCCTTCTGCTTACCCTCGATAGAGAAGGGGAAGAAGAAAAGAGACTGGAATGTGAGACGAACGGGCTGTCACCCACCACAAGACACTACGTGTCTCGTCAGTAACGACGCAACTTCCGAGGGTCCTCGTATCCGCCGCCTTCGTAGCCACGTTTCCTGCTGTCTTCGTCGCGAGGGCGGTCGAAGTCCCTGTCTCGGTCACGGCCACGGTCCCGATCTTCTCTGTCGCCTCGGTCACCGCGATACCCACCTTCTCCTCTGGGTCGGATCGGCTCCATGTTGCTTCCAGTCCTTCGGCCACCGTCGCGGTCCCGATCACCACGGTCGCCGAAGCGGCCTCCATCACGGAAGCCGCCAGCGCCACCGCCAGCGCCACCGCCGCCGCCGCCGCCGCCGCCAGATCTGTCCTCGTATGAGCGGCCACCACCACGGTCATACCCACCACCGGAGAAGCCGCGGTCCCCTCGGTCGCCCCGGTCGCCTCCGTAGCCGCGACCAGGTCCTGATGGGGCATCTCTGGGTGCGCCGTATCCGTTGGGGCCCCGGTCACCGCCCCGGGAGCCGAAGTCGCCGCCGCCACGGAAGCCTCCACGACCACCGAAGCCTCCCCTGAAGCCTCCACGGCCGCGTCCTCCCTCGAACCCACCACGGAAACCTCCTCGGAAGCCGCCGCCAAAGTTGCCGCCGGGACCGCTGCCCATGGGCCGAGCTGGGAGTGCCTTGGTGTAACCTCTGCCGCCAAGACCGCCGCCAAATCTGCGGGGCACCCATCCCTTCACGGTACGGCCTCGCTCGACGTCTACCTTGATACGTCGATCTTTGATTCGAATACCATCGCAGGCATCTAGAGCAGCTACTCACCAGTGCGCCAAGGCGCGTGTGTCAGTAAAACCTTACCAATATCATACCTTTGCGTCATGGTTGAAGAGAAGTAAGAAAAAACATGATTTGAGACGGGCAAGCTTGAGGGCCACGGATCTCGGTGTGTGAAGCAGAACGCGGGCAAGCCTGAGGGCCTCGCGCCTGGGGGGCAGGACTGGCCGGCAAACCGAGTCTCGTCGAAAGGGGTGGGTTCAGCGGTATTACCTCTCATGTCCTTCTCTCGTTCAAACACTACGAAGGCATAGCCACGGTGGGGCTTCTTCTTCTTTCTGGGCTTCTCATGAGCATGAGTGTCAGTGATGATGCGAATCTGTCCAATTGTCAGCGATGCATCAACGTGTGCGAAGATGATGGGAGATGCTCACGCGCTCAATGGGGCCGAATCGACCAAACTCCCTCTCGAGATCCTGCTCGTTGGCCTCGTACGAGAGTCGCGCAACAATCAGGGTCTTGAAAGCGTCGCCACGAATGTTGGGGTCCTCGTGCGGCTTGACTGGATGGCAGATACGTTAGCGGAGATTTCCCCACGTCCAACAAAGTGGGAAACCAACAGTTCTTTGGCCCCTCGGTCTTGAGCCTCTCAACGGCAGCCTGCTTCTCGAGCTTCTTGCGGTCGCGCATCTGCAGCCAACTCTCTGTCGGCTTGTACTCGTCTGTCTCCTTGTAGTGTTGAAGCGCTGGGAGGAACTCAGCGACACCAGAGACGGGCAGGGTCCGTCGGGACTCGGGCGCATGGTCGGGAGGCGCAACCCATCGCAGAGGAGGGCGCGGCGCGAAGAGCGCCAACAGGTTGGGAGGGAGCTTGTCCGTCATCGCGGAGGCTTTCTCTTCTTCGGATTCCAGGTGTCGCAGTCGGTGTTTCGGATAAGAAGCGTGACGGCTTAGACTAGCGATGCATCGATCGAGTCTGGTGGGATGGGGTCGACGAAGTGAGCGTCGCGTCGTCAAGGATATCGACACGAGAGAGCATTGGAAAGTTTGTGGTACAGCCTGGCGCGAGCAAATGTCTGTCCAATCAACCGTGGTTCAGCCGACCCGGGCGGTCTCGCCGCAAAGCTACCAAAAAAGATACGTACCGGACCGAGGCTGCCACCTCAGGCTGGCTGCCGGCGGCCGGAACATCTGCAATTTCGCGCTAAGAAATTTCCCGTCCTGCCTCGAACAGGAGCTTCTCGCGACCCAGACCATCAATTGGATTCTGTGTGCCAAGCAGGATACCATGACGATCAAGGCATTGAAGACGGTGTCTACCGGCCGTGTAAGGCTTCTGACGTGCATTTCTGCTCGGACTTTTGCTGACATTCTGACAGAATGGCCTCGGCGCCTTCATCCTGCAGTGCAGGAAGATGGACTTTCACTACTGCGACTGGGCCGGCAGCTCCAAGGGAATGAAGTATGCAGATCTGTAGTATCGCCGATTGGAATCTTTGCTGACAGTCTCTGCAGCGGCTTCATCAAGTCCCAGCTTCCCAAGTTCGCCGCCGCCAACCCCCAGATCGAGTTCTCCGTCTCCCCCCGTCCCTCGAAACACCCCGTTATCGTCGGCCACTACATCAACGGCCGCGAGAAGGCCATTTGCGTGCGGAACATGGAACCCCTCGAGATCCTCAAGAAGGCGGAGCTGTTGCGCGACGCTAGCGGAGAGAAGGTGAAGAGGGTGAACAAGCCGGTGACGAGCATCAACCCCAGTGTCAGAGGCATCTGGAGTCCTTACCACGGAAAGGGCATGACTGTATAAATATGAGAGGGCGTGAGCGCTATCGGGTTGAGAAACGTGTAAAACTACGAACAGAGTAAGGCATGCAAAGGAGGAGATGACATCTTTGGATGCTTGTATCATACAATCATCTGGCAGGGAGGGGAAGAGTGACCCCTTAAAAAGCGCTCGAATTCAAAACCTAAACATTCACGTGGTGCCCATACTCCTTGCGGTGGGGGTATAATGTTTTTATTCTTCTCTACGCCTTAGGAGCTACGGAGCGCTAGCGTCACCGTTATACAGTGTCGCTCTAGGCCCATCACGACCCGATTTTGGTTCATCATCATCAAGTATGTAATCTAGGGCGTTTACTGCTTGGCGTTGACGATGTCGACGACTGCGGGCTGTTAGCTGTCTGCTCATGATGGAACGCCGGGAAACACTCACAGCCAGGCTTCAGGGAGGCACCGCCGACCAAGAAGCCGTCAATGTCCTTCTCCTTGGCGAGGTCCTTGCAGTTCTTCTCGTTGACACTGCCGCCGTACAGGATGCGAGTCTCCTCGGCAACCTTGTCGCTGACCTCCTTCTTGAGCCAGGCGCGGATGGCGGCGTGGACCTCCTGGGCCTGGTCGTTGGTGGCGACCTTGCCGGTACCGATGGCCCAGATGGGCTCGTAGGCGATGACGACCTTGGACCAGTCGGAGATGGCGGCCTTGAGAGCGGCCAGCTGCTTGCTGACGACCTCGACGGTGGTACCGGCCTCGCGCTCCTCGAGGCTCTCGCCGCAGCACCAGATGGCGCTAACACCGTTCTCGGTGGCGTACTTGGTCTTGGAGGCAACGACCTCGTCGGACTCGCGCAGGATGGTGCGGCGCTCCGAGTGGCCGAGGATGGCCCAGTTGATGTTGCTATCCTTCAGCTGGGCAACGCTGATCTCGCCGGTGAAGGCACCGTTGGGCTTGTCGAAGACGTTCTGGGCGGCAACCTCGACGTCCTTGCGGAGCTGGTCGCGGACGAGCTGGAGGTAGATGGCGGGAGGGGAGACGACGACCTCTGCGGGGCGATTGTCAGCCGAGTTGCTCTGCGGCGGGACAGAGTGGGAAAGGGATTGCACATACCAGTGTTGGGGTCGAGGTTGGCGTTGTTCAGGTTCTGCACAATCTCCTTGATGGACGAGATAGACCCGTTCCTGTGAGGTTCGAAACACACCGCGTCAGTCTGTCATATTTTTTGGCTGGGGGCCGAAGCTTCCACCCTTCTCCCTCTCCCCCCCTCTCCGGCGGCGCGGAGATCGTAGGGCCCCGCCATCGGAGAAGACTTACATCTTGAAGTTGCCGCCGACGAAGAACTTGCGAGCCATGTTGGGCAATTGGTGATATCTGATGATGTGAGAGAGGGTTGTTTAGAGCTTGGGGCGTCTGAGCGATTGTCAGGAGGAAAAGATCGGATCGAGGCTGGGTGTAAATGACGCAGTTTGGATTGGCAGTGGTAGCTCGTCGCAGGAGTAAAAAGACCTCAGGGTTGGGTCACGTCAAAAGCTCCAGCGCGAGGTGGGCTGGGGTTGTCTCATGGAGGGGCAGAGGGGGGCGCCAGCGTGGGCTGCGCAGGAGGGGCAGTTGGTACCGCCGCTGGGACGCCGACAGCACCAGCTTGCAGCACACAATCAGCAGTTCCGGTGGGGCTCCCAGCGGCTCCGACCTGGCCCGGGGCCTGCAGCTGCCCCGCACTCAACCTCACTGGAGCAGTTCAGCTTTCGTGGCGACCTGAGCGTCCGTCTGCCGTGGGCTGAGACTGTCCTCCAACAACCAGCACCTCTCAACAGTTTTCGTGCCCAGCCGGACCGTTGCTCTTCCTTCCACCCCCGGATGCCGAGCTTCTTGTTCGACAACCCAATCGGATGTCCGCTCTCGTTTCCATGTCAAAGTAATGGAACGCAACGGCTTACAGCACACGGCCGACTCGGGACTAGTCTGCGACTTCAGTCGGGACGTGAAGCGTTCGGTTTCGCTCACCGTGACGAGGAAGGACACCAGAAGCTCAGGGAGGTCGCCTCGTTTCTGGGAGGTAATTAATGAACTTGGCCAATTTAGTCACGAACCCTGCTTCTCCCGAACCCACGGCTACTTGGTTCCCAGCCTCTACCTACCTCGGCAAATGGACATTGGTGTGGGCTACTTGGTTGCAATTGTGTCGTGACAAATAGTTCAGGAAGTGATAACTTTGGTTGACACCAAGAGTTGGAGTGAGTACGGTGCCGGACTCCCAGCATTTGAGACCTCGTCGTCTGATGGAGAAGCCTGGTATGACTCAACCTCTGACTCGAAAACGAAGAAACTGTCATGCCACGCAGCAGTCCTAGTTTCCAACGCGCCTGTGATTCCTGTCGCCCCCAAGTGGAGCGTATTATCTTTGATCCGGGGCATCAAAAGCAAAACTTCGTTGTGCTGTCTCAGATATCCCACATCCAACAGCGACCCAGAATGGAAGGCCGCTGCCCCAGACCTCTCCAATGGACGAAAAGGCTAGCAAGTGTCTCGTCCGATACCCCCTTCACTCGTTGCGGTCCCAGTCCGGGTCGACGATCGACAATCAGCAGATTATATCTCTTCTGTCCAGGGCACGGATCGCCTTTATGGACATCCTCCAAGTAAGCGATCCTCGTTCCTGAGCGGCATCCCGGAGACAGCAGGCCCGGGTCGCTTGGCGTGCTCGGCTTCCTGGTGCTGATCGAGAATTTCTTCATCCGGTTTGGAATCCCTCAGCTCGGACCTGCCCACAGCTGAGCAGCGTCGCGATGACTCTGGGTCGTGGCTCAGGGAAGACGCGACCGTGAGACACCTTCGCATTCGACCACATTTTACTGGGAAAGGGGCTCGACGAGACCGAGTTCTCAGTTGCCTGCCTCTTGTCAGTCCTATTGGCTCAAGTCACGTCTGCTCAACATCCCATATTTGAAATCGCCTGCCCGACATGTCCGGCCATTCATCGTCAAAAATAGACACTGGACGGGCCGAATTACGAGTTTGACGTGGCAGAGTTTGCTGAAGGAAGAGATGAAGTTCCGGCCCATGCGACGAATGCCGGCCGCCCATCGGGCTTGACACCGGCTTGGTTTCCCCGTTCCCGGCTTCCCGGACACAGCTGTCCTCCGTCGAGCTGCCATTTTTCTTCACTGCCGGCCTCGGCATTTGGCCTCGACCTCTGCTCTCCCCATCCCAGTCTGTGTGTGTCAAATCTGTACTGCGAGCCTGAAAACCCACATAGCCTACTCGGGCCTGGCCGCCCTTGAAACAGGATTAAGCTCAAGTAGAGGCAGCTCTTGGTAAACGGCCTGACGAGGTGCAAGCATGCAATGCAGTGCATCTGAATACCAAAAGACGAGGCCACACGAGAGTCGTGTCCTCTGTCGCGGGAGGCGGATGACAGTGCTTGGCTCATCGCGAGGCCGCCAAGGCAGACAAGACACCTTGGAGCGAACACCATACTGGAGACCTGATGGTCTTTCCACGAGTCGGAACCTCGAGGGCAATTCCAATGTGGCCCCGAAGACTCTCCCGCCTATAGCGGAACAACTCATCGCAGGACCACACCAAACACGCCTGCCTACTCACAGTATCTGTCATACGAGACTCCTGCGCATTCTAGAAAAGCGATGTGTCGCCGAGCCTGTCATTCCAGGAACTCCCCATTGGAACTGGCGGATATGTGGGACAGATGAGTAAACCCATGTCGGGGTGTAGTTATGATTGAGTCGGTCGGTTAAGAGGGGCCGGGTCTCTCGTCCGGGGGGCGCAGCCGCTGCCATGCCGGACACACATGGGGTTGGTTGTCCCGGCCTGATCTCAGGGCCCAATCGCATCTTTGCCAGCCAGGGTCCAGAGGCGGATCTTGGCATCGTGGTTCTCGAGGGAGGACGGGAGGAGAGGGCTGAAAAGGTTCTTCCGTGCCAAGGGTCGTCCGCCAATGGCATGAACACCGGGACCGAGCTGTGTGCGCGCGAAACCATTCGCGGAATGCCCCTGAACCTTAGGCAAGGTGTGCCGATTGAAACACCTACTCGTCGAGGATGTCTCGGAAACAGCTCAGGAATAGCAACTTCGGTCACACAGTTGCCCGCGTGGTGGCTGCAGGAAGACGCGGCGAGGTGTCGGGAGTGAACTTGCATGTCGTGGTCTTGTATGGGAGATGGTGACATATCATAACGGCCGTTGCAAGTATATTGAGCGCGGCCTCGTAGAAGCAGAGCCAGACGATGATCAACCCGACGGTGTATTGGACGTTGTTCGAAATGGACTGAACGGGCGAGGACGAGAAGGACCTTCCGATGCCCCCGCAGGAGGTGCCGATCCGGTGATGACTAAGAAGGAACAATGGGCAAGGACATGCATGATGGAGAACGTTGTTCGAGAGCGCGGCTTCCAACTGACATCCGCTGTCAAAACCTCTGCCGACTTCACGACTTCACGTCACCATGCGCCGTCCTGAACCGTCCGCCTACATGCAAGCCGCCTCCACTCCTCTTCAGCGCTGGTGATGGAGAAACCTTCGAGTGTACCGATCGTCAGACAAGGTAACATTCAACAGCCACTAGCCATGGAACGTCCATATCCGATGTGATGGGGACCGAATCCTGACAGGCTAAGACCTCGAGAGCGGCCGTTTCGCGGGACCCTATCGCTATAGCCTCTCGTGACCCCGGACCACGACAATGCATCTGTGGACTTTTCCATTAATTTAACCAGGATGTCGAGAAATTCCACAGGCGAGTCGAAATGGGCTTGCGTTGTTCAGAATCCTCCGACATGTTCGGTTTGACAACCCCCTCACTCGACCGTCAATGCGCCACTGAGAACCCAAAACCTGTACGTCCTGCCAAGCTTTAAACACTTTCTCTTAGCAATGGGCCGCCAATGGGCGGGGAGAAACGAAATAGTGGCGCGGCGCCGAACAAGTCCCGTCAATTTTTGTCCCTGGCACGAACGTTTTTGATCTTCATCTAGGAAGACATGTCTCCTCCACATTAACTCATGGTGCAGCCAGCATCCCACAACCCTGGACGGCCACCACCATCGCCAACGACACCACCACCATCACGATATTCAGACCAGGGGCAGAACTCTGAACTTCGACCGCTTGTCCCCGCCAGCAGCATCCGCCGAGTGAAAGTTTCTGACGGCTGGCCGCTTCGCCAAACACCCTGCTGGCCTGCCTTCCCTGCCCTGTCATGTTCATGATGGCTGTCCTCGCGCATGACACTTACGGTCATGGGTGAAGGCCTGACACCATCAGCGTCCTGAGCTGGATGCCCCCCGAGCAGCCGTCTCGGTAGCTGTAACCTGCCCCCGCCCTGTTGCGGCATTTGGTCCCAGTCGCTTGGCTTGGGTCTGCCGGCGCGCAACCAGCAAGTCAGGTTGAGACTTCTAGCTGGCGAAACGGACGTCTCCCCCAGTCGCGAGACCAGCAACAAGGCTGGAAGGCGTTCTCGCCTGCAACGGTCCCGGTGGAGCTATGCGACAGTGTCGCAGAATATGACTTACGCAAAGAAGCAAGGCGTCGAAGTCTGCTAGCCTGCCCGGCTCCCTTCACACAGACATGCAACCGGCCAGGGTGCCGTTGGGTCAAGGGAGTAGTAGCATCCCTTGTTCCCTTTCCAGCACTGCCCCGTGGATATCCAATGACCAGAGAGAGACAACACGACACAACACCACCAGTTCCTCATCACAACCCCAGTTCAAGCCGTCAGTGCGGCCCTAAGAACGTCTCGCCAACACCCACCTGTCGTAAACAGTCCCCCCGCAGCGCGGCGCCAGGGTTGAGATGGCCACCATCGAGGAGAAAAGAATATATTGGGCCAGGGCTCGCATCGTCCGGTTGATGTCACAAGCACGAGTTATGCTTTCCCATTGCTCTCATCTGTTGGTTAGGCTCAGGCACGGTCACCAACGCTGAGGAACGTCTATTTGCCCATCCACTCGATCTGCCCATCCCTCCCATCCCGTCCCTCATTCGTCCACCGTTCACTCGGACCACCTCTGTCGCCGTAAAGGGAAGAATAAGGAGGAGAATAGCCCCGACGCCCTCTTACTCTTTCCAACCTTACCGGACCTTGACTAAACCCCGCGTCTACAACATGTCCACGCCATCAACGATATGAGAATCCCGCCAGTAGAAGTCATTCTCAGTTGGCCACCACCGCGTTACGACAACCCCGAGACGAGAGGCCCGGCCAGCGAAATAATCGCCGTCATCCTCCTGGCCGTCGCTACGACCATCATCGCCATCCGGATCTACACCCGACGATGCATCACCAACGGGTTCGGCTGGGATGACATCCTCGTCGTCTTGGCCTTCATCCCAGCCACGGGTTTCGTGGTCCTCGGAGTGATCGCCACGAACATCTATGGCTGGGGACGGCATGTGTGGGATGTGCCTCTAGAGACGTTGGCGGGATCGCTCCAGATAGGCCTCGCCAGCCAGATCCTGTTCGATTTGGCGACCAGTTTCACCAAGCTCTCGATGCTTGCTCTGACGTATCGGATCGCCTGCGCGGCTTCGATCAAGCTGAGGATGCTGGTCATGGCACTCCAGGTCTTCATCTCCGTCAACTGCATCGTCTTCATGCTCGTAGCCATGCTACAGTGCCGGTAAGTCGTTGTCGACGCCTGTAAACGCTTCCCAGCTAACACCCGGAAGGCCCCTGAAACTGTACTGGACGCTCTCGATAGAGCCCCAGAACTGCATCAACGAGGCCGCACATCTCCTCGTTGCAAGCATCATCAATACCGTCACCGACTTTGCGGTGGTGCTGCTCCCTCTTGCTCTCGTGCGTGTGGTCTACGCCGACAAGCTTACCTCGAGGCAAATGACCATCGTCTACCTCCTATTCGGCGCTGGCTTCCTCGCCTCGTTCGCCGGCGCGGCGCGGACGTACTTTACCTGGATCATGACCACGGAGCCAGACGCTACCTGGAACGCCTGGATCAACTGGCTGATGTCCTGCGTCGAGCTGTTGGTTGGCATCATCTGCACCAGCATTCCCTCGACCAAACCATTCTTTAACAAATACATTCCTAAGCTTTTGGGCACAACCTCGCGCAAGTCGCGGGCTACCAGCGCGCCCGTACCCACGGACAAACCCGCCAAAGCCTCGGTGGTTGCCAGTCAGATATCGAAGGATTCTGACGCGGAAGAACTGGAAGTCCTCTCGTTGGAATCGAAGTCACCGGCGACGAAGCGGTTCAGCGAGGCAACGCTAAACAAACCATTGCCGGTCGTGATGAAGAATCACTCGGTTTACACCATCAACATTCAACTAGACGAAGCCAGCCTGGGGCCAGCCGATAGGAGGCGCCCCCCTGGCGGTCGAACGAGGGAACAGTCAGATTTGGCCAGGCGCCAAGCAGTGAGCAATTTCAGCCGCCCAAACATCCATCACGCCAGGAGCAGCTCGGAACCCTCCGGTCAGCGCCGACCCAGCATTCTCAACCCGAGAGAAAGCGGGCGTGACAGTCACATAACCAGCACCACATCGGGCGAGAGCAGTCGTTACAGTCAAATCTTGGACGACATCGAAAGCGTGTACCGCCAGAGCATCGACGACCTCGAGGCCGGCGTCCGTTACAGCCCCTACGACCGCTGTAGCTACTCTGCGGTACCCGCGCCCCTGAGGAGACATGGCAAATCCGGATCGGTCGGCACGTTTGGGGGCTAATTGACGGCCACACGGGGCTTGTCGTGTGTTCAGAGGCGGGGGAGGCCCATTGTCCAGCGTTTGGGGCTTCTCTCTTGGCGGGCGTTTCTCAGGGAGGGATACCCGGGGGCGGCTGTATTCTTCGCGGGGGAGAGTTCATAATACACCATGCCGGGCGGTTCCTGCATATCACTTCCTCTTACGGCCATGCTTATACTTTTATTTAAGCTTCTCGGGAGCCAGACCCGAACTTTAGTCACGACTCTACGACCAATAATCAAGGCCCTTTTTCCTCGTAAGAATGTCCCTAGTCTGAAGTCCCAATCTCTCCGATCGCCATCCATCTGTACCCTTCTTCGTTCTCCGAAACTCTGAGCCGCGAGCGTCCCAAATGCCAGATATGAACACTCGGTTCGATCCGGTCGTACGGGTGCTGGGCCAGAACGGCCATTGGCCAAACTCTGTTCCGTAACCTTCCGTTTCCAATAGAAGCAGAAGCAGGAGAGGGCGACGGAACGCCTCCCGCCACCGTTTCAAACGGCGGCCGAGCGCACGAAACTCTATCTCTAGCGTCGTCCGCTGACCAAACCATCAGCTCATCACTGGCGTTCGCCGAGGAGACGGGTTGACAGGGCACATCAGCCCTTCCAGCGTCGTATCGTCGGTTCTTCCCCGCACCGTCGAACGCCGGCTCCTCGCTGCACGATCGACGGTCTCTCCTCGACACCTCCGCGCTGACACACTCGATAAGCCTTTCTCTCCGCCCCCGCCGCTGCTGAGATCGGACAAGTCGTGCGTGGGAAAGCATGTTCGAGAGAAGAAAGAACAGCCTGTCAACGACCCGCTGCGGAGCTGGACCTTCCTTGAGACACAATCAGTCCACTCACACGTGGCGGCCGAGCCAAACGATTTCGACGTACCGCCGCTATGACCCCTCGCTGGAAGCTTGTCCCACCCACCCAGCAGCCGCGCACTTTGCGTGCGGAAGGGCGGCCAAGGAACCAAGGGACGTGGTTCCAGCTTCGGACAAGTGTGTTGGGTGAGGTATGGGATGGCCAGGTCTCCGTTGACGGAACGTCCGTGGGCTCGAGGCAGTCTGGTGTCGGACTCACCACCCATCGCCCCCCCCCCGAGCTCGACGTGGACTCGTAGACTGCGAGAAAGGGCAAGAGTTGGCCGCCGCCCGCCACGATTCGGCCCTATACTTTACCTCTAACCTTGCCTCGTCTTTGTTCGTCGATTAGAGTAGAGCCAAGCTTCGGCTGATGTAAGCTGCAATGGTATGCTATCAAGGGGGAGGGGTTTGCAGAGGACCCCATGTCTCGTATAATCAGACTGACCGCCGCCTGTTCAAGACGATACTTCGCCCGAGGACATTGCAGGGTTCATCGTCTCGCGCCGTCGGTC
>JAIMZG010000164.1:0-84783 GCA_020466075.1 Colletotrichum coccodes | reverse complement strand
AAAAAAGAAGAGAGAGAGAGAGAGAGGAAGAGAAGACAAGGAGGAAAGATCGGGATAGGGATCCCCTTGATGATCAAGTGGATAGTGGAAGGTGGGAGGAAAAGGCTAAGAAGGGGAGAGATGGTTGACGGCTTCTGCCACCTTGTTCCCTGTGGCCCGGAGGAAGCGCCGTGGGAGTTCCTCTGCCTATCGGGCCTTTGGATGCCAAATCTTGATTCCTGCCCGCCGCCAGTTCAAAGAGCGGTAGACCCTGCTTTGCGTGCCGCTGTCGTTGCTGCGTTGGCCCGCCCGCGCGCTGCAGATGGTGAATTGACTTTTTCCAAAGTGTTCTATTGCTTTTTGCCGGAGCGATTCGGCCTCGCGTCAGGCGACCGACCCCCGGCCGCGACCGAATGGCGAGGACGAAGCCAAGATGCATCCGTATCCTGGATAGAAATGTGTCAAGCCCAGGCAAGAAGTCTGCAAGAGCCAGCGCGGGGTTGCCTCTCGCACACCTGTAAGCTTGGTGGGCCGTGAGAGGACCAGCCGGATTCGGTGCAGGGTCGCGCAGGCCTTGTTGCGGCATGAAGCCCAATTGGTGTCGACTTTGCGCGTTCTTCAGGCAGGATTGGCCTCTTTTACGGGGTACCAGGTGCGCATGCGAGGTTGGTGATACGAACCACAGATCCGTCATGTGGTGTGTCTGGCATGCTAATCATGCCCACGCTTAGTAACTGGCATGCCGAACTAACACGACGTTTGGTGACAAGAGCCTCTCGTTGCGGCGTACTCGTACCCCCAAATGTCAAACCGGGCTGCAGTCAACGATGTGACCAGCCCTTGACCAGCTCTGTGCAGGCGTGAACCTTCACAGATCTCGGAGCGGTCAAAGGGCAGCTGATTGTCAGAGGAGCCTCTGCCGGAGGTCGGCGGTGTGTGCGAATGGTCCCCATCTTCTGCGGAAGCCTCCTCCCTCGTGCGGGACTTTACTTTTCGGCGTCCGGGGTGAGCAACGGGGAATATCGCGGCACCCCCAAGCCATCCATTCCGTCTGGGAACCAGAAGCGAGTGTTTATTTCCCCGGGAACGCCCTAACCGGGAAACTGACTGCCCTAGCGGGTTGGCAGTGCCGCAATATTCTGCCTTCGCCTTCGGGTGGCGCATCTGGAATGAGCCTTGAGGTGAAAGGCTCTATTTCCTCCGGCTCCGAACGTTGGACGCATGCGCCATTGTCACGGCAGTGCTCGGAAAGGGGTTAGACCACCGGCATGCCATGGCCCTGGGGGGTCGCGTTCGAAGCGGGGGAGGCAGTCAGTCGTCCCGTCTTTTCTTGCGACCGATGATGGCCTCGGGTTTGATGTTTATGACAAGGATCACAACCGGGAAAGAGGTCGACTCGAGGGTCAGAGGGTGGCAGCGACAGGTGTAAGAGCGGCCTAGAGCCAAGACCAGGGCCGGTCTGCCGCGTGTTTGGTGCCGGTTCTCCTGGGCCCTAGGAAGGGAGCTCCTTCTTGCCACGCTCACAAATCAATTCAATGGTCCCAACGGGCAAAGGGGCAATGCCCGTTTGCGGCGGCAGAGGGAGCGTTGAGGGTGTAACCTGATGCGGCGCCTCGAGCCACGATGGAGGGACAAAGCATACGAGGGGTGGCCTTTTCGACGGTAGTGGCAGGCTAAGATGCGAATCCGCAGCGGTACTATGCTGTTATCGGCACCAGCCCAACGTGCGTGTTGCCGTCCCTCTTGAGTGTGTGAGTGCGAGTGGGACGTGGAAGGGGAGCAGTGGACGACTGCTAATCGCGATAGATGCTGCTGCCGTCTTGCAGATGGTGCGCACCGTCCGAGAGCACGGGTGAGATGAATCGTTGAGCTTAAGCCGAGAGAACCGGCAGAATGGAGTGTAATGGAAGGGAAATGACTTGGCGTGCCAACGGTGCGCGGGCGAATAGCTCCGCGTCTATCTTGATGGGCAACGAGATGATGACCAGGCCGCCAGGGCTTTTGGAAGATGAGAAGGGGCCGGCGCAGCGGTTGTTGCTGACGAACGTGAGACCCTGGGCGCCAGGCCGACAACCCAAGTAAGGTAAAGTCTCATATAATAGTGTTTTTTATTACCGCTCGTTTGCGCCCCCGAGACAGCCGGCGGCCCCGGCCTATGGCCTCGTATTGAGACCGTGGCTTTGAACAATAGGGACAGTTCGAGACGAGGCGGGATAGTCGTAACCAGGGGAAGACGATATGATTTGTAGTCCGGAAGAGAGCAAGGAGCCATGTCGGTGCAAGCAATTGTAGACCACCTCAGCTAGCATAGGCCACGGTACTCGGTCAGCAGCAACAGGAGAGTCGAGACGGACGAGACAAAAACGTGGCCGCCCTGCGCCGTGACAAGAAATAGGAAATGAGGGAAATTCAACGGATTTAGACGGTGGATGCATCACGACTCAGACATTTCTTGAGGCCACCAGTGCAGTGGGCAGAATAAGATAAGCAACAAGATGAAGGGGCTGGGTTCAGACATGGAAGATGCAAGCGAAGTTGGTTTCCCCGGAGCGCCGGGAATCGATATTCAATCGACGTCTCAAACGCGCGACGCTGCAGCAGCTTGCAATTTTCTCTGCACCGTCATCGCCTCATTCCGCGTTATGTGCGGTAGCAACAAACACGTTGAATGGCCAGTGAGGGGTGAAGTGTGCGGGTTGTTCCAGAATTGGCAGTCTGGATGGGCGGCAATCCCTTGTCTGTCCGAGTTTCTCGAGATCATCGCTGTGGGGGAGAACTCTGCCGCCGGTGCAGCGCTTCTCAGCTGGCAACGGTGCTTGTGATGCGCGCGAGTGTCGCCACATCTGGCGCCAGGGCTTTGGGTTTGGAGGGGTTTGGCGGTAGGATGCACTGGGGGCAACTAAGATTGGGCCGGGTTACGGCAAGGAATGCAGGCATCATGCCTCTTGGATAAACAAACGTACGGCGTAAGAGAAGCCAGGTCAGTCTTTTTGTGTTGTTTTTGTGTGATTTTATGCCAGATCCACCTATCAGCGAAATTCGACAGAATGGCAAGCGCAGGCCGGGTCTGTGCTTCTTGGCTTGGCGGTGGAGAGTGACGACATCCGACATGGTGTCAATCAAGACAGGGGTAAGAGGCGAGGAGCACGGGGGGAAGAGGAAGAGGAAGGATGGTGGTTCTTGGAAGTCGCGTCGGTCGCGCAGTGACAGCAGCGAATCATTACCACTCGGCCACGAGTGGAGGTGAAAAGGGGGAATCGAGGCGGTAAATACTCCGTAGTAGGTGCGGTGCTAGTTGACGCCCGCCGCCCAGACAGCACTGACGGGATTGACTGCAGAAGAAGGACGGGGAGTATTCTGTGATTGAGATTGACGGGCGCCGCGTCTGCTCATCCACTTAGACGGCTTTCCGACCGAGTGCTCTCGGGCAGTTATGTCGGTCCGCCCGCGCATCGTTTGATTTCGATGTTCATCGAGACCCTGCAAGCCTGACAAGTGCTAAGCTACATCAGGCCAAAATCTCGGGATGGATGCGCCGGGTACGCGGGCGGACTCTTGAGTGGCTGACGGCCAAGGAGGCTTGGGGCCGGGGTGTCGTGTCGAGACTTTCGCGTCGCCCCTCTCGTGATTATCGGTGGTGTCTGTTCGTGATGATTGAGCATCCCCTGTCGTAGGGCAATTCAGAGAGAGAAGAGGCAGAGTCAGGGAGACCACGTCGACCGGACCGCGAAGGGCTGGGGACGTGTCGCATTTGTATGAGGGCAATATGAGCAGGGCAAAAGGTTCCTTGGACGACGCACAGTTGCCGCAGCTGAGGTCTGTTATGAAATGGAAATGAAATATGCCGTATCCGTACATGGAAAGCATCGACTCGGTAGTGCCGTGTTCACGAGCCAGGCGGGAGGCCGAATGCTCCTCACCCCAATGGAAGTGCTCACCACCCCTTGGCCGGCCATTGGTCCCGACTGGGTGTATTGCAACGACGAGCAGCAACATCGCACACGCTTCCCACGTCTCACGCATTCGTCCACGTCTTGGACCTTTCTTCTTGCGAAGCCGGGAGCGATAGCGTCCTGCTGTGTGAGCTTCGCACGTATCATGATGTGTCGGGTTTGTCGTTGTGATCTGAATCCACCGCCAACGCCAGTGTCTATCGGCCATTGGAATATTCGCACGCACGCACAGCATGCTCCAATGATCGTTTGTCCACTGCCCATTTCTCGGCTTGGTGTTCCACTCTCACGCTGCTCGTGCTCTCTCTCTCTCTCTCCCTCTGGCATTGGCATCGGCACTACGAATGAGATTGGGAATCGCACCTGGCATTGGACATTGTGATGGAGAGGGATTGGCAGTGGGACACTTGGCAGAGAGAGAGAGTTAGTTGTGAGCCGACCGGGGTCGTTGCGGGCGGGTCCTGTCGCTTCTGGCCTGGTCCCGGTCGCTGGCCCACCCCAGTCACGTCAAATCCACTCTTTTCTGCAAGTTCCAACCACCCACGCACACGTCCCACTGCTAACTACCTGCTGCTCCTCTGCCAATCTGCGCATCTTGGTTCACTGGGTGTTGCTCGTGCTTGCCTCGTCGCCTCGTTCTTCCACCCCAAACTCCACTAGTACTCATCACCATATCGCTCTAGCGTCCTTTTCTCTGATTTCCCATTCTCCCAGTCTATCCCATCATCCTCCCCCTCTGCAGCCGTGACCCGGCTTCTGCCTCTTTACCTGTAACCTCCCTCGCCCCGATCCACCTTCTGCTTCTTCGTCCTCGATATTGGAACCTTCTCTCCTTCACCTTCTTCCCTGCCCGGCCCTGGTGTTTCTTTTCCGCCTCCCTCCATCTTCCATCATCTGCGGGTACCTTTTAGCGTAGCTCCGTTTGTTTTCCTTCCACGTTTGGTATTTTTGTTTTCTTCCCTGAGGATAATTCCTCAAGTACTCCGCCTTCACGCCCTAGGCTGCCCAGCACCCCCCAGCAAGAAGGAGTTGGGAAAAAGGAACGAGAGAAAAAGAAAAAAAAACCACCACCACAACCGCTTCGCTGCAGCGCCAGTCTCTCGTTACCTGGCCCTTGCTTGCTTCGGGGTCTTACTACTACTGTTGCTGTTGGCTGCATCTCACCTTGCATCTACTGCTGCCGATGCCGTTATAGCTGCAGATACCACATCGGAGCAGATACCAGTCGACACCGTGCTCTGCTCGGCACCACTACCTCACTCGCTTGTTCACTTCCTTGCCTGCCTCTTTCGCTTCCCTTCATCTTGGCATCTGCTTCTTTTCTACCCAGGACTGCCTTACCATCACCACTTCTCCAACGTCACCTCCTCATCTCTCCCTCCTCTTCCCCAATCCGGCATCGCAGCCATCCCCAGGTCGCTGCCAACCCCCCTCGACGACGCCGATACCAGCCTTGAAGGACTGACCCTGCGCGTCCTCGCCCTCACCCTCAGGCCACACCTTATTCGACCCCCTTCCCCAGAAGGAAAAGGACGCGCTCTTTCACTAAAGAGGGAGCACTATAATTATACTCGGCCTGTTTCGCACCCGGCGGTCTTGCTTTGTCTCACAGGTCCCCAATTCTTATTCCCAAATCCGCGCGCTAGTTGTCTCTAGGGGCAATCATCTCAGTCCATGGTGGATGCTTGGCCGCTCTGCTAGTATTGTTCGCCGGGTTCACTTTCTATTTCACATCCGAACCCTTTTATTTTACCCTCGCAGTCCGTCCTTGGCGCCAACAAATCTCGTACCAACGCCACGGCCCGGTCGACTGCCCACCCAATCCTCCTTCTCCCATCTGTACTGGCCTTATCCTCGCTCGGGTCAACACCTTCGTCGAGGCCCTTTTTCGCTCTACAGGACGAGAAACAAGAACACCATCCCGCCTGTTCTGGAGCACATCTCGACGACCACCGAAGTCTTCGTCGCCATCCCGTCCTCGCGCCTGCGTCGGCTCTCCTGCGGTTTCCCGCTCGCCTGTGTGGTCGCGTAGGACAAGTGCACAACCTCGACGTTGGGAGGACTTTTATTTTAACCTTTCCACCCACTGTCCACTGACCCGTCCAGACGTCAGATGTCAGCTTTGTGAGGACCTGACTTCAGGAAGTGTGAGTGCAAGGCTTTCCAGACTTGTCCCGTCATTGGTCCCGAGGTTATTCTCTGAACCTAAAACGCCGCCTCTATCCCCCTCCTGCCCGAGTATGAACGCTGACCGAAATTCTTCCAACAGACCCGCCTACCGAGACGCTGCCATCATGACATTCACCGAACGAGCCACGCGGTGCGTGGGCATTCTCGCCCTTTTGCTTCTATCATGGGTGACGCTGGCCCAAGCCGAATCTGAATCCGACTTCCTCCTGCCTCGACAACTGACGCAGACGCTTTGCTCCAATCAAAATACGGCGTCCATGAGCGCAAGTACGTTGACACCCTCTCCGAGAAGCATGGTGGCTTTGGCAAAGCCTAGGATTTCCAGGGCAGCTTTGCCGCCAGTGCTAGCCTTGTGCGCGGCTGCGAACCGTTGTGAATGCTAACATGCTATCTCAGATCTCAGCATATGGCAGACAAACGGACTTTGCCAAGATTTTTGCAGGGACAAGAATTACGCCTTTGCCATTGTCCAATGGCAGTCGTGTTGGTGCTCCGATGTTGCCCCAGCACCGTCGACCGAAGCCGAAGTCAGCGACAAGTGCAACGACATCTGCCCCGGCTACGACACCGAGCGCTGCGGCTCGAGACCCAACTACTATGGTTATCTGGCCCTCGCAAAGAATCCCATCAGCACCGCGGGTGGCGGAGCCGACAGCACGTCGTCCAAAGCGCCCTCGTCAACGGCAGTGAGTATCCCCATCCAGCGCCATATTTGTGAATTCCGTGCGTGATTCCGCGTGATTCCCCACACGATCCCGATCCCGATCCCGCTCCCAGACTTAATCATCTCACCTCCCCAACGTGCGATGCCTTGGCTTAAATTGTCTGGAATTCAGGCCCCTCCGGCCCCGCCTGCAACAACCATTCAAGTCGTCACAACAAAAACTGAGATCATTCAGAATCCAGCAACGTCCGAATCCGAAACGACAACAACCTCTACAACATCTGTATGCCCTCACAGCCCCAACAACTATGCCGTGGCCGATTACCAACATTTGAAAAAATAACGGGGTGTATCGCCAGAGAATGAACGCTGACTTGCATCTCAGACATCGAGCAGGCCCAGGACAACTGTCCAAACGGTGACCGCCGACGGAACCGTAAGAACGGTTACCGTTACGCCGACTGCCGCGGGGACTGAAGGGGCAACGGGTGCGGGTGCGGGTGCTTCGGAGATAACACCCTCCAATGAATCATCATCATCAAAGGGGCCGAGTACGGGTGCCGTCGTGGGAATTGTGGTGGGCGTCATTGGCGCTGTTGTGGCCCTGGCAGGCCTAGGACTCTTTTTGTTCTTCAGACGTCGGAAACAACGTCAGCAGGAGAATGAAAAGTACGATGAGCCCAGCCACCGTGGCAGTTCGGCCGGTATGACCGGATCGCCACACAACACCGAGATGGTGGTCACAGTCGACGGAGGACGGTGGGATGCCGACGCGACGAGCGAACAACGACGAAGCCGGCTGCTGGCACACGATCCCCGCCTGAACCCCCTCCCGAGAGGCTTATATGTGCGGAATAAGAGTGCGGAAAGCATCAACACTCTACGCGACGACCAAGATTATTCCCGCAAGGTCCATCAGCCGGTCTTGCGGGCGACCAACCCAGATCCCGAATGAACGGCAAGGGTGGCATCGGGCGGACGAATATGACGAGATGTCACATTATCGCTTACGACGTACACGACCTCGGTCCCGGTACAAAGTTAAGGTCTTTGCATTGCGCTTTTGAGATACCAGGACGGCGTTTCGATTTTCACTTAACACGACACTCCACGGAAGGGGGCACTGGATGAGGGATCCTTGCGGCAACATCAGGCACAGAAGGGCCTTTTGGAGAAGATCAGCACATGCCTCAGCACACGACGGGCATCAGGCCTCGGATCACGAACACGAACAAACCATACAAGCAACACAAGGGCGCCGGTCAACGGCTGCCGTAATTTCGCTTCTACATCTTCCCTCTTGAGGGTCCGCAGTTTGATCGACTGCGGCAGCGCCAGACCAAAGTGCAAACAGGGCATGGATGGAATCATGGTCGAATCAAGCGGTCATAGACGGAGGGCTCTGCATCTCGGTTTGAGACCTGATCACGAGTCCACAGGTAGAATGTTGAAGAGCAACTGTACATACACGAGTGGGACGTTGGGCCAGGTAACAAGTTGACTTGGGCAAACACCATCGGGGGGGAAGGGTGGGATCGATTACAATTGGTGACCGCTTCACGCCGTCCTCCGTTCACAGCGCACATCTTGTGGGTGACGAAACTCCCCCGACACATAATGGGGTGATCAGGACGGCGGAAGGTAACACCAAGTCTGCCGAGCTGAGCCTGGCGAGGCGGCGTGATTGGGTAGATGCTGTGTCGCCAATGACTTGGTGTCTTGGGCATTCCAACAATTGGATTTGCATGAGCGCCGCTGGAGCGAAAGAAAAAAGTTTTTCTAGCTACGTAGTTGCGAGAATCATAATAACAGATCGACGCGTATAATTGTGTCATGACACCCCATATTGCGTGTAGCGGGCGACAAGATCGACTTCACTGAAACCGCCGCCGCTGCCTCGGAAATTCTTTGCTTCTTTCTGGGTTGGTCATGGGCCCGTGGAGCCGCTGGCCAGGAGCGTGCGTTTGGGGGTTGCCTACTCCATACGGCTGTACGATGGATGGACGTTGCAATGAGAGACATACATATATTGGGCGAACGACAGGGGGAATCACAACTGGCTGGTGGTTGTTCGACATTGGGACATTGTGAGAAAGCCAGGTAGGTGTCCACGGTCCGCGCCCTGATGACTGATGAGGGGAAGGAGTCAAAGGATGGAGGGTCGGAAGCGGCACGTATAGGCCGCGATCGGGGGAAAATGCCCAATCAGGGTGGACGATCGCAACTTTTCGATGTGGAGTTTGGAAGAGAGGCTCAGATGCCGCTTGCGTGGGTGCTTTTGCGTGGTTGATGTCACTCGGCAGCGATGGTAATTTGCAGAGATTTTCCTGTATTAGATTAGGGGTTCGGATGGTAAAGCTTAGCGTGGTGGATGGACATGATCTGATGATGAAAATAGGGTCGCATGGGAATGCGGGTTGTTGGTTTCGGGCTTGACAGCTGCTTAGGTAAGGTCGGTTTGCATCTGAGGATCGGGGCCCGGGTTCCACAGGGGCGGCCGAGAGCGCGCGCATTGCAGCATCACGAGGCGGTTGTGGCGATGGCCGCATGATAAGATGTCGATGCCTCTCAGGGGTTGAGGGTTCAGTCTCGCAGGATGGCGGGGGCTCGAGACGAGGCTCGATCTAGTCGGGGTTTCGTCGACCATTACGGGATAAGCAAGAAAGCTGAATCACACTAGAGCAGTAATTAAGGGCGCGGTCTGAAGTAGATCGAGGGCATTGAGTCTAGACGAAATAATCGCGGTTCACGAAAGAAGCCTTGGGGGAGGAGGGGGAGGGAGGCGTCGATAGCTGACCATACTATGTTCAATGTTCAATGTACACCAACAACTATCCTCCTTACCCGTTCCCACTGGTGCGAATCAAATGAGATAAGCGTAGATCGGAGAGCGGAAGCGAGGGAGGCAGAAGGCAGGAAAGCTGCATGTTTCGAAACGGGCTGGACAGGGGGCGCCTAGATGCTGATATTTGGATTCGAGACCTTGCGTCATTGTGGTGGTACATTTGTGTTTCAGGAAGAAAACAGATGTGAAAAGGAGGAGACATTGTTCTGATTAATATCCGAAAGGACTGCAAACTGCTTCGTTTATTGTTGGGTTTTACGTTATGCACCTGTGGGTGAATGGCGGTTGGAATACGAGCAATACGAGGGTCCTGTTTGACTCGTGTTCGGACACCTAAAAACCACAACATCCCATCAAGGGGCTGCGATATCCCACCGCCTCGTGAATGCGGCTGAGGGAGCGGGAATAGCTTCAGCTCCTCGGCTTCCTGGCTGGGACGATGCGGCGCGGAAAGTGGGAGGTCGCGTCGCGCACCCCCAGGAGATGTGGCAGATGCAAAGGCTTGGCGGGAACCTGCTTCGTGACTGGGCCTGTGACGTCGTATCTGTCAGTCGTCAGTCCCGTCCGTCCGCTGTTCGTCTCATCAAAGTAGTCATGCGTTTGATCCACGTCGATGCTTTGACGGTGCAGCACGGTAACGGGAAGAGACTCGGACGAATGTCGATTCTGGATGGCCAAGACCACAAGGGGGCCGAGGAGCTCGGGTCCCTGCATGGAACCGCGTATATGTACGTCTTTCGGGTGATTTTTATTTATTTTTATTATTTCTCACGAACGTTGCCGTTTGAGCCCAGGTCTTGTTCACTCCCCTTTGTTTCCGAATCCCCAACCCGGCGGCGGGAGGATGAGGGAGGGAACCGTCGCGTGGATCCCACCCTTGTTCATAGCCGGTCTGGAAGATTGAAAATAAGATTCAAATGATATGCCCCGGTAAGGGTACGCGTTCATCATGGATGCTTCGCGATGCGTTGTCTAGCCGTTGCAGTGCCCCATGTGGCATTGACAAATCCGCAGCAAGCACTAATGCTGAAGCAACTCGACGTCGACGCTTGACGGCACCGAGCAGGAAAAGAGGCGGGATGAGAACATCATGTGAAGGGAACCCCCTGAAGGACGGCGCTGCGTTGTCGCCCGGGGCGGAGGCGATCTCGCCGCTGACTGGACGTCGCCGTCGTCGGCGGCCCTGTAATCTTAGCGGCGTCCGCTTTAGCGACCCTTGGCACAGCCACTCGTCAAACGGGGAGCGCTGGACCGGAGCCTGGCACTCCTACTCCTGGGTGGGAAGGACGCAAGGTGGGCGAACCCCGGATGCTGATGCTTTGGCTACCCCCTTCCTTGCCCCCTGCTCCTTATTCCTGAGTACAGTACAGTCCGGTTGCCTGTGAGTGCGGTGCGTCTATCTCTCTTCTCACCTCCGCTCTCGTATTCCGTCGTCATTTTTGTACCTCTTCCACACTCACAACACCACTTTGTCTCGTTTTTCCTTTCTTTCTCCTCCACTTCTCCTCTGGTGCGCATTTTGTTCTACTATTTTTTTCTCGCGCGGGACACGCTCACCGGCTGTTTCTTCCACTGCAATTTATCGCGATCCGCCGAGACCGAAACAAGAACGATACCCGACAACGACAGCGACGACGAGAACGACAACGACCACGACGGCTGTAATTGCGCGGCGGTCCATTAATTACTTGTGGAATCTTGCAAGAGGAGGATCGACCTGGGCAACATTGTTGGCGGACTGGGGTAGGGCGTCGATTGGAGGCGCACGACCACGATCCCCGAATACCTAGAATACCTGCACGACAAGGACAAAGGGAGAGAGCGTCGCATCGAGAACAAAAAGGAAAGGAAGCACCTCGAGACACATTCGACCGTTTGGCCCCTTCTTTCTCCCCTCCCCGCCCAACGGTGCGAGCACGCGACCACTCCGAGTCGAAAGCCACGAGGCGACCAAGCTCCGCCAAGACCGGCATCCGCTCTGTTCCTGCAGCTCGGGAGTCTTGGCGATCGTCAAACCCCCAACCCACCTCTCGCCGTCCACATCGAGACCCGGCCTTCCGACGCCAACGCCGACTTGTCTCGCTCCATCCGGCCGTCGACTATTCCGAGTCCTCCGTTGCATCTGCGGTCAACGACCGCCAAAGACCCTCTGAAGCAAGGTCCTGAGCCGCGACCATGAATTTAACCTGCAATTCAACACTCGAGGAGCTGAGGAGTATGTCACTCCGACCCGGTCCCCCATAAACCCACTGATAACCTCAAAAATAAGCAAGCTGACACACCTCCCGCTTTCTCAGTCCTTCCCGGCTCCGAGATCCTCATCGCAGGCCCCATGACCTTCCACGACCTCGCGCTCGTCATCGCCGGTTCTTGCACCATTATCGCCATCTGCCTCTCCTTCTACCTCATCTTCATGCACTCCATCAACTATACCAAACCCCGCGAACAGCGCCAGATCATCCGCATCCTCCTCATGGTCCCCGTCTACGCCGCCTCTTCCTTCCTGCAGCTCTACTACTACTGGCATGCCGTCTACTTCCAGCTCATGAGTGACTGCTACGAGGCCTTCGCCATCGCCTCCTTCTTCTCTCTCATGTGCCACTATCTCGCGCCGGACGTGCACACACAAAAGGACTACTTCCGTAATTTGTATCCGATCAAGCCCTGGGTCTGGCCCCTCGACTGGTTTGCGAAGTGCTGTGGAGGGCAGAGGGGTCCCTGGCGCACGCCCAAGAGTGGCCTGACATGGTTCAATGTCATTTGGATCGGCGTCTACCACTACGTCTTCATCCGCGTTGCCATGACCGTCACGGCCGTCGTGACGCAGTACTTCCACCGCTACTGCGAGAGCTCCAACAACCCCGTCTTTGCTCACGTTTGGGTATGCCTACCTACCCCCTTGAGAGCTTGAAGGCCCTGGCTAACATCGACAGGTCATCTCCATCAACTGCCTGGCTGTCACCGTCGCCATGTACTGCGTTATCCAGTTCTACGTCCAGATGCGGGAGCCTCTCAAAGAGCACTCGCCCTTTCTCAAGGTGCTCGCCATCAAGCTCGTCGTCTTCTTTTCTTTTTGGCAGGTCACTTGCATCTCTCTCGCCACATCCACCCTCGACCTCGTTCACCCGAACAAGGTCCTTGCATACCCCGATATCAAAGTCGGCATTCCTGCCCTTCTGCTCTGCTTTGAGATGTCCCTGTTCGCTCTCCTCCACCTCTGGGCATTCCCTTACTCCCCCTACGTGCCCGGCGCAAAAACAACTTTCTACCCGTCCCCGGATGCCCGTGACATCAACGCACCCCTGCGCGAAAACGTGCACTCCGCCCCCAGCGGCGGCTGGATGGGTCTCCGTGCTGTCGGAGACGCCCTCAACCTCTGGGACTTCGTGAAGGCGTTCGGCCGCGGCATGCGTTGGCTTCTCTGCGGTGTCAAGCGTCGCAAAGAGGACCCCAGCTACCGGACCGCCGCGAGCCTGGACATGGACGACCTCGACAAGGACGGCGACACCGCCGCTTACCATCCTGCCGGCCTCAAGAGCACCGATCATCTCCCAATCGCCCACGAATTCCGTCGCAGCACGTACTTGCAGCCCTCGAGACCGCCTCCTCGGCCTGTGCGCCCACACAACGAAAGCGACAGCCTCATCGCCCACGCGCAGCCGAACCCCTCGCACATGTCTCCGCCTCGCCGTCCGGAGCGCCCACACTCCCCGCTGTCACCCATGTCCCCGATCTCGCCGTACCAGGACCTCGGCTTCAAGGAGATGGGCATGGCACCAGTCCACCACACCCACCAGGCTCGAATGCCGACTGGGAGAGCACATCGCCCACGACGACGAGTCCGACAGCGGGGCCACGCGACCTGACTCAGCAAAGGATCGGAGAGGCGCTCTGGGGGCCTCCCAAAAATCCCGCTGCTGCTGCCATGATACCGGAGAGCCCTGTGCTCGGGTCAAATATGGGCGATGCTCGCGGGCGTGGACAGCCGACGTATGAAAACCAACCGCATGGACAGCCTGGGCCTGGAACAGCATTTTAAGCCGAGGGAGAACAAAATTTATTGCGGCGCGGTGGGTTGTTTGTGCGGCACAGGAAACTGCCCATCCATCACGGAAGCAGATCTCGTATCAAGGGTGCTGGGAGATTTGGTCTGGACATTTGGCATGCATGGGACACGGCGTTTTGATTCCTCACGAGATACCACATCATTTAGCTGATTGGAAATGACACATTTTCAAACAATTTTATTAAATCGAACAGGTTGTCGATGCAGTGCAAACCCATCTGGGGTTGAGGCGACTCTCAGAGCATATTAACCTGATGGGACAATGGTCTTCCATGTCAAGTAGCTGTCGCGATGAATAAGTAATGTATCCCCCCCCTCCGCCCCCCGCCAGCCCATTGATCAATGCAGTCGGCCATTTGTCCCGGGCCTCTATAAGCAATGCCCCTCGACCGCCCATAAGCTCTCAAGGGCCAGCGCCCTGGAGGACGAGGGGATATCTGCCTGTTTTGGGCAGAAGCTCGAATGCGGCGGGCTTCTCTTTTTCGACCGCGCCTCTTGCTGAGCTTTAGACACGATTCAAGAAGCCATCGACTTTCTACCGCACCTGAACGACGCTGTTGAGAAGAAGCACAAAGGCTCGGACATTGGTCGATCAGCTCGTCCGGTTGTTCCAAGCAACCTCGATGATTCCAAGGGACCCCCGTCCGGCAACTCGACCTATATGTAACCCACAAAGCACCATGTTGTCGCGCTTCTTTACCCAACAGCGTGGTCGCCGACGCTCGCCATATTCATAGCAATGAATGGCGCGAGTTGGGTTGGAGCTCGCGGAACACGGTGGTTCATGAGACCGTGTTCTTACAGCCCCGCCGGACGCCCGCCCTTCTCAAGCCTGAGGGCCCCTGAGCCATCGGCGGCGCCCGGTTCTCCTGGGTCGATCGCTACGGCGGAAAGCTCAAGCCCGGCGACGTCAATCCGGAGGTCCAGATCCCAACGGTAGAGAGCAACGCCATGTCTGCGCCCACCAAGGCAAGTACTAATGACGAAGGCTGCCTCTGGCCTCTGGTCTGAAAGCCTGTTTGTTTACCGGATCGGCCAGTTCCTCGGGGCCCTGGGAAATCTAAGGGGCAGAAGCCCCGGCTTCAACGCAGAGAATAATGCCAAGGACGACCCCGGGGAAGTGGTCGGAATCCGGACCTGCCCCAGGCGGAGAACGAGAGACCAGGGCAGTCTTGCTGGACTACCATAACCCCCGGAGCCTGCGGTCGACTCTTCATTCTGAGGTCCTGAGGGACAGCCGTTGGGGTCGTGGAATTACTCATCAGAAGAGGCATATGGGCTTTCTCAGGGTACATCAGACACGAAAACACTTGGTCATGTTGAATTCGAGAAAATTCACAAGTTGAAAAATGAATTTCTGGTTTTGTTCGCCGTGACGTCGAGTAAAAAGTTCACGAGAAAGGGGTGCCTGAGTATGCTCAGGTATGAGTGAAATTTGTACTGTTTGAGGGCTTGGGTATCATGGCCTTCGGTCCCGGATCACCTCTGTTTTGGTAGTTGCGTTCCCTTTCATGACCTTCTAGCTAAACCTTTTTACCGGTGGAATACCCAGCACGTGTGAACTTGGAAATACTCCTAGACGAGGACAAGTCACGTTCACCTCTGCTTCACCTTGCGGACTGCACACCGGGTTTTTCTAAACTTCTATCGCATACCACGTTGATAGCCCGTCTCGCTCCCAAATTCATCCCGGCTTCGTTCTTTCTTCATCCCGATTCTTTTGAGGGCCTGGAAGAAATTCTCACCTTCACGCTTCCATTCCCATGACAAAGCACCAGAACACGAACACACTCATCTTCCTTTCTGGTTCGGACCCCCAGACGTTCACATTTCAAGATTTTTTTGACTGAGCAAGAGTCCTCTTAACAGGTAGTAAGCAAAGAAGCAGCAAGAGGACATCATGGCGGTCATCTCGCATCTCAGTCAGCTCACGGCCGACCAGACGCGCATATGCGACGACCTCCTCTCCGCCCTCGTCAAGCGCAACCATCCCATCAACCCCCCTACCCTCGACCAGGCTCGTAACGAGTTCTGGGACAGAGTCTTCATGTCCAACTGGACCACGGGCGACACCAACGTTGCCCCTGCCCAACTGCGCAAGCGCACCAACGACGAGAGTGCCCTCCTCATCGGCACCCTCAACCAGGACGTGCCCAAAAATGGCACCGTCCCCGGATACCGCCGCGCGGGTCAGCCCGTGCTCCTCAAAGTCAGCATGAAGATCGACGCTCACTTCGACGTGGCTGCGGCCAGCTTTTTCTGGGTCGACCAGCAGGGCCACCGCGGCTCCGAGCTCTCAAACGCCTCCATCGACATCGAGGGAGACCTCACGCTCACCGAGGCCAAGGTCGAGGTCGGCATGCACTATGACATCAATGAGAAGGACAGGGTTGGCAGCTGGAACTGGTCCAAAGTCACCCACTGGGGCCGCGCGCGCCTCATCGGCCTGGCTCAGAACAACGCCATCGTCACTGGAGAGGACCTGGAGGAGCTCAAGCCCGTTCGCTTGGTCCAGGAGCATTGGATGCAAACGGAGGAGGCTTACCAAAGCTACTTGAGCCAGGGTGGAATCCCTGAAGATGCTATCAAGGTTTAGAACACGCAGCAGACATCAATGAGGCGCCCAGCAAATACACGGGATGGGATAGGTCTCGACACGGCTTGAAGATGGGGATTCGAATAGTATAGCTCTTGCTTTGGCCAGTAATCAAAACGGCCTCACGACCAGCAGACTTCCTTGCTGGCTTACAATTGTAGGCTTCATGATGAGATTAGTAGCGGATTTCAAGCTCCTTGAGACTTCGTGTTGTGAAATAGAAACAGGAGCTCAGTGTGGGTGACGCTCTTGAAAAAGCACCGCAAAGGCCAAGTCCATTTCTCCAGGGTAAACCTCATTCTGGCTCCCTGTAGCAAATACAGATTTTATTTCACCGCTTGGGAAGCCCAATTGGTTCATTCCTTCTGAAAACTCCTCGGGCAAGGACAACAACACTGCCGCTGGGTGATGTGTTCTCACCGCCATAGTCCAGCGCAGCACTTCCTCACCCTCAGCCTCGGTCTCTTCTCAAGCTGGTACTCCACGAATTCGAAACAAGAAAAAAGAAAAACACTAGCGGCTTCTGGAGCACACCGAAACTGCCGGAACCACATCACTCTGGCTATATCGAGACGCCTGGCGACCATCTCAGAATCAACTTAATCCTGGCTCGACCAACATGCAAGCAGCGTAAGTATTTACTTGCTTCACACGTCACACGCCTGCAATGAGCAGCCAAATGATTGACTGACTCAAATTAGGGTCTGTTGTCCGACTTAATCGACATAAAAACACCATCTTGGCCTTTCTTCCTATAGCTTGATCGAAAGCTGTCGAGAAGGCACGCAGGGCACTCATCGAGGCTACGTGATCCTAGCGGCAAGCTCATGTGTGGGAATCGTTCCTCAAGCACCACACTTACGCGCGCTCGGGCGAGTGCGCAGCAATGAAACCGCACGATTACCGAGCTCCTGGGTGCTGTTATATTTGGCTGACAATTGAGCGTCGACGTTGGCGACACTAAGCATCTCGCGGCCATAAGATACCTACCTGGCAGCTCGAAACCCCCCACTTCAGCTCCCGGGCTTGCTCCTCCGACATATTCGTCGCCCGACTCAGACAATATCGGGCAGCATGAGAATTCTTGTCCTACAGACAATTCCCCGCGGTAACCATGCCGGCGCGCCGCAGCAGTCTCGGGGATCGGAGCTCTACCACGCCCTCGTTGAAGCGCATGGAGAGGCGATACGCCTTGTTGGAATATCCTGCCAGAACCTGTTCGTGTAAGCATAAAGCTCCTAAAGGTGCTGACCAAGCTCTTTGACGTCGATCTTGAATCCTCCGGCCAAGCCAATATATTCCGAACAAGCCTTTAAAGGGATGTTAGGATATTCTTTGACGTCGCGGACGAGGAAGTAGGTTCAAATGAAGCGGATGTAACTGAAGCTGTCGCCCCAGACCCATGCAGCGTTTTTCAGCACCAATATTACACGATGCCGTGTTATACTCGTCGCTGGAGGGTCGATTCGGCACACGAAAAACCATCCACATGGAGCCGCTTGGTCCGCCAGAAGCATTCTAGAGATCCAATGCAAGGCCAATCAAGTCTCTGGCGTTGACTTGAATCGAGTGAGAGGCGAAATTGATGGGCGTGGGACCTCACTCGATGGCCTTTGGCCTATCAATACTTGAGTCGATTGTCAGAAAGCTCCCTTCGCTACTTCGAGAGATTCAGGCGGTAGTGCTCCCTTCAGCTCGGAAGCTAGGACATTTTGCGCCGTATTTTGCTAACAGAACGTATGTGATGGTCTTGGAAAGCATGACTCACCGGTGTCTCATTGCCGGCAGACGTTCTTGCTAGGACGATGTTGCCAGATATGCGGCACGCTTCAGACCCTGAGCTGAAGGTCAGAGTAAGGTGGAAACTAGGCGTTCGAGTGGTTTGACTTGCACAGACGTCGATTTTCTTTCTGAGGATATTCATTTCCGGCAGGCCATTATCAGTATATTTTGCGAAGATCATGGCCAGCGCCAAACAGAACAAGACCATGAGAACCACGATGAAAGTTGCAGCCAGGACCAGCGGAGAGAAATCGGAGGCTGCAAGAAACCAGAGAGAGACACAACGAATATGATGTCGCTTTGAAAGATCTTATTATTGTTTCTTGAGAGTCGTTCTGAAGAGGCTCGGCTCCTACGGATTCAATATCAGTTGGCCACCGATGAATTATGGGTTGAGGCATTACTGAATCTAATGTAAATTAACTCCTCATCTACAAATACGCTTTGAATTCGGCCTCAGCGGAGTCGCTTTACAATATACTGAGATAATCTGCTTCTACTGATCGTGCCTGCCGTAATGATAGGAGTCGCGACAGAGGATTGGCGTAATGAAAATATTGGCTGGTTGGAGTGAGTATGCCAGAGGAGAACCGTGATTAGGGGGCCAAGGCGGTGTTTTACAATACTGAATAAGTTAGGCGCGTTAGACGCATATAGAACAATACGAGCGTGCTTAAGATCATGGGAACGGTCACGCCGGCCGCGCATGTCAACGTTGTCCAGGTTTCGGATCTTCCAGATATAACGAACTACCTTGCGTAAAACTGCATTAAGCTAGAATACCGGGACTGTGCACCGGTAATTTTTGCGAGGCAATGTACTAGCAGAACACGAACCAGGTGCCTGGCGTATTGCAAACATGACAAGAATGTCTCTCCTCTCCCGCAGAAGCACGTTGCCTAGCCATGAGTGCTGCCAGAGACCACAACTGCAGTGCGAGAAGGTCAAAAGACACTGCTTAAGTTGCACCCGACGGATCATTAGCTGCCGTATTCGCGGGACAACCAATTGCTATTTGAGGCAATTCCATCTCCGCTGCGGTCGCCATCATCTTCATCGCGCTGGAGAGGTGGCGAGTCTCGGCCACGGGCGGAGACCGTATGATCCGCTCACTCTGATACCGATGCCCAGGCGCGGCCCCACTTTCACCCGGGATCAAGCAGCTTTATCGAACCTCCTCTACAGGGCGAAAGCCATCAACTCTTAGCTATCGCACCAAGAGAACTCGAAATCGCTCTAATTCCTACTTCTCGAAATGTCAGGATAGCTCATATTACCTCATCTCCGGTCGCAGAATCGCACCAAAGCAACTTCTGGCCCAGTCGCGACCTTCCCAGCGGGCAGGGAGACAGGTCGTCGTCTCGTGCGGTCCTGGCTCCCTCGGCAGCTTTGCTGATTGCGGAAATACATCTCACTTAGGAAAAGGCCTCTATTCTTGTCGTAAACCACTTGCTCGCTCCTCCGAACAAGCTTTGTGCATCGCCTTCCCCGTCATCGAGACTGTTGCCACTGCTTCGAGAGGCATGCATGACGAGTCTGAAATCAATTGTTGTGCGTCTTTTTGAGTCGGCACATTATGGCCAATGGCGTCTTGAGAGTCGAATATCGGTGATTCTGCAAGATACAGCCGGACTAGATCTGGGCAGCTCTGTAGGAAACAATCATGCCCCCGCCAGACAGACTGCTACTAGCTCATTATTGACCACGGCATAATCCTTGGTGTGGATACGAAATAGTAGTCTCAACTATTGAGAATTGGGACGAACCTAAGTCAATAAGAAATGGAGCAGCCGAGCTATCATAAGACCGAGCGTCTCGATTGCGGTCCATCGTGCATCGTTGGTCTCAAAGGTATTATCTGCTCTCCATCGTCCCCGTTGTTGCAAGATTGTGCATCTTTGCTGCAACACGTGTCAGTTTGTATAATAATCATGTAAATTTGATAAACACCGCAGACTTAAGAGGAACTCTCATCAAATGGATCCAAAGACAAGTATCCAGACAAAAGTATATTTGTTATCTGGGCTTTTGAACGGCTTGTTAGGCAAACCCTTGGACCCAACACCGGACCAGGGGTCGAATCCGGACACTGCACTTATTGCAAGTATGCTACTCTGTTGGTGCCGTACATGTTAATGGTTGGATATTTTGCCACGTAAATGGAGACTAGAGTTAACAAAACGAAGCTCGATAAGACCCGCCCGAATATTGTGCAATGGGTTGACTATGTTCGAATGGTGTTGGCCGAAACCACGGTAAAAACACGTTGCTCTGGAACACTGGGAGAAAGACACACGAACAGGGGTCGTCTAACAAGATTACCAACGGTAATCTGGTGAGTCCCCCAAGAATGAAATTTGCATCGTTTCCTCGCATTGATGAAACATTTTCTTGCTCTTTAGTCTTGACAAGGAATCACAACGAGACGGACGGAATCGACACGGGCTACAACCATACATTCAACACATCATCACAATCCAAGTTCGCAGGGAAACAGCCATCACCTGCAGCAGCTTCGAAGTGCCGAACAGCATGGTCTGCCTGTTGTACGCAAATTGTATAAATCTTCGCTAGCCCTGCGTCTCTGAATTTGACGTGAGAAATTCCTTGAGATGGCTGTTACATCGCCCGTACCATCCACACGAATGCAAACAATTTTTATTTCAGTTTCCATGCTGTTTCTCGTTGTCTATACAATCTCATTACTCGGTTCAACACAGCATATAGGCGCGCTGCTGTCATCAAGCTGCCTTCCTCTAATTCGGCTGCAACCGACGCCGAACCTCAACGAGGGAGACACTGCGAAGTCGAAGCCAAAAATTGAAGCTGTTGGACAGGAGGCCAACGCAGTCGTTGAGGTACCCATCCGATCTCCGTACAAGAAAAGATTCTACGAGCTTGGCCAACAGACTCAGGCTGCTCGAGAATGGGTCAGGTTCATCGACGGCGCTCCCAAGTCAGTGGACAAACATGTCACGTAACCTGCTGGAGTCCGCACGTAGATTCCGTCTATCAGGTGCTTTGTCAGGTGACTTAAGCTTCCCCGACAACTATATATACGCACCCTAGTCAGCAACACTCTCTTAACTCATACAAGCTACTTTCAACCCTCTTCTTACATGCCCTGCTGTAAGCTGTAACTCGTGACAGTTATGAGCCCAGCTCTTCCTCTTGGCGCTATACAAGTCAAGAACCCCTACACCACGAGAAGCTCACCACTTCCTCGTTCCCAACGGCCAAGATGTCTGCCGATCTTGCTCCAGTCTTCGACGCTGTCAAGCTCACGGGTAGAGGCGACTGGCTGGCCTGGTACCAAGCGCTCAAGTCAAAATGCCAGTGCCTAGGGATCTGGGCACAAGTCAACCCAGAAGCCCCTGATGCCTCGCCGATCCACCTCGACGTAGAACCAATCGTGACTATCGATGCCATGGTTGCGTCTCGTCAAGAGAAAGCAGATGCAGATTATAAAGAACAGCTTCAAGCCTATAATCTGCGTAAAAGCGCTTGGGAAAAAAGCCACCAACTTCCAGGTGTACAAGGGGCCACACCACAATTCACTGACCCTGCTCCAGAGAAATCGCTGATCACCAAGTCCCAAGTGCTCGACGATTGGAATATCGAAGCAAAGACCTATCAGTTACTTGCGCTAGCGCGCGCTGAGATAACTAGAAGCCTCCACGCAGTGCTTAACTGGATGACAAGGACAGTCAGCTCCTCACTCCTGACGAACGCACAGTTGAGAGCCAGCGCCGATGGCGAAGCAACCGTCCAACGGATAATCCGTGCTCTCAAGACTGATCTCGCCCCAAACGAACTCAGCATCCAGACTACAGTGCGCAAGGAATACCGACAAGTCCTTGAGCGCGCAAAGAGGGGAGTCAATCCAGCCCGTTGGTATGAGGACTGGATGTCCGCCTACCTTCGCGCGAGCACCTACCAGATACCCGAGGTCCAAGGAAAGCTTGCGGCAAAGGACTTCCTCAGTGCAATCAAAGTCAGGCTCAACCCTTCATGGGGAGAACGCGCGTACGAAACTCTACTTGAGAACATTGAGCTCGGTAAAGAGACGTTGTCAGTTATGGAGTATGGAAGGATATTTAACGCCATGACTCATGACAACTCAACTCGCAAAGGTTCTTTTAGATCAGGCGCATACTCCACACTTGCAGGACGATCCGATGTCAAAACAGACTCTGAAACAGTAGATCCTAACTGCCCTTGCCTACGATACCATAGTTGGAAACCTACGGAGTGTGCTTGGCTCGAAAAGGCCCTTACGAACAGGAAGCCAAAGGGCTATAGGACCTATGGCTTGTCACGGAAAAGAGTTCGACAGATTCATGATGAGGTGACAAAAGGCCAATGGCAGACACTGCGACAAACGCTAGTTACCAAGGGATGGCTTGCCACAAATGGGAAACTCAAACCAGAAGCCTCAGACGAACCGTCAACTATGTCTCAAGATAACCAAGGGAGAGATCAGCCAAAAGGAACTCGAGCCACGTCGTGGCAGTGCTTATTTCCCCGCCAGAGGAAGGAAAGTCTGATTCCTCAGGGATGTACAGCACAGCGCTGGGCTCCCAACATCCGTTTTTGGCAAGCACTGTTATGGACAACTGCGGGGCTATGCATTTAGTAAACAGCAAAATATTACTGGATCCATCTTCCTACAAGTCATCAGCCTCTGGCGACTACGCAGAAGCAGGGACAACATTACTCCCAGTACTCGGCCGAGGTATACGAACCATGAAAGGTATCCTAGACGGCCCAGACGGATCTGACGCACACGACTTGATGCTTACCAACGTCGCTTACGTTGAAGGATTCCACGCCAACATTGTGTCAGAAGCCCTGCTGTTGAAAAGCGATATCTGGTACCAGGGTTACGATTGCACTTTGAGGCGAGGAACGCCACGGAAAAACACCATCGTTAAAAGACCTTGAGAGCTTGCCTCAGCAGGTCAAAGCCATGTTTCTAACCGCGGCAGGCACATTCCAAGTGGCGTATATGCCAACAGATGAAATGCCGGCCGACGGACTTACGGAAAATCTCTCTCGGGCCAAGTTCGAACATTTCCAATCACTGCTGAACCTCTACAATATGCAGTATATGGTCACGAAAGAAAGCTGACGGCGCAACAAAAAAAGTATTATTTGGGCCACGCCGAGAGAAAACCACTACCCAAAGGCCACTTCTAAAAAAGAATAACAACTGCCGCGCAAGTCGCACACGAGAATCGTAACTGGCCTTGCGGCCCCCACCGAGTCCACCTATTTAACGTATTTATCGAAATGGAGTTAAGACTTTATTACTAGAATTTCTATTTTAGTCTTTCATAGCTTATTATGTGATTGATATAAAAGTTTAAAATTCTGTTATTCTAAGAAAAATCACTTATTTTTGTTAGTTGAGATATAAAGTGCTAAAAAAAGGGCTGTTTTGGTGTAAGATCTTTGCCAGGAAGTGGGTATGTCGACTTATTTGTCGGCCGCTGCTGCAGAGATGACCTTCGTGGCTAAAGGTGGTTAGCAAAACGCGATGCAAAGCGCCTACAGAGCAGGACTTACTCAAAGTGTGACCGGGCATCCCTCTTCCTCCAACTCTACTGCTCTGGCGTCTGCCGGTGGAAACATCATCCGTGGCAGGGAGACCGACGACGTTGTTGGAGAGTTCGGAAGCCTTAGCCCTCTCTGCAGCAAGTCCGAATTGAAGTCTATCGCCAGTGTAGTTGGTGATCAGAATATTGGTTCCGGCATCCGCAGGGGCTGACCTCATCGCCTCAATGACTTGCTTGATGCTGGGCGAGGCGAAAATGTCACCGCACGCAACCGCGGAAAGGAGACCTTCACCGACGAACCCACTTCACGCCGGCTCATGGCCGGAGCCGCCACCGCCGATGATGCTCACGGTAGAGCGGTAATTGTGAGACTTTGCGACAACACGTTCTGCATCATACAGAATAGGGTGGGGGTTTGCTGAGACCAGAGCGCGCAGAGCGCTCGGAACAAGCGTGTTTGCAGTGGTATTGGGAAAATAGTGCTTCGTCGCCATGTTGAGGGTATCACGCCCGGTTCACGACCTGGCATACGATAGTTGATCATATTTGCTACGGGCGCGGCTTCCACATATATCCCGAGCAGCATGTGAACCGATATCAGTTGTTTTCACAATACTGCTTTCTATGTTACAGCAGCGAAGAATTGTCAATCGGAGCCAGCGTGCTGCAAGCCATGCTCTTGTCTCGATCGTAGTCTTCTTTGTGACGTCACAACTCTATTACGAGTGTCGAAGCATCACATTCAGGCAGTTACAAGCGAGTCAGTCCGTGGCCGCGAGACGCGGATCTCGGTCTGAATAGGATATGTGTTAGACTCTGGTGTATGTTGGGGAAATGGTCCGTTTTCCCCGCGTCTTCTCCGCCCGCACGCATTCTAATGGAGCCCCCCTAGTCGGCAATCCAACTCAACAGCAACCTGGAGTCTGACGGACAACTCCCGAGAACCAGCCAACAACCGAGAGCGAGGGTTGTTCATGCCGCGCGCGCCTCGGAAAATAGCTGTCATAACCCGTAGACCGTGCAGGCCGCGGGTGACCCAGTTTCACGGATACCATTTTGCATGCGAGGCCTCACCTATCTCAAGACATCCCTGCGTGAACCGCGTCTCGCAGTCCTTCACTGCCCGGAGTCGCAAGGCATCGAATACGGCATGTCATGACCTCATGGATGAAAGACGAGCCGCAACCGCGCCGCCAAAGAAGCGTGCCAGAAAGCCTCGGGGCCGCGGATTGCGCACCAAGACCGGCTGGTAAGTTGACCTCTCCTCCGTATGACTAGCCGTGAACCGCGGTTGCTGATTTAGCTTGCAGTTTGACCTGCCGCGAAAGGCATAAGAAATGTGACGAGAAACAGCCGGTATGCGGGCCGTGCAGCATCTCGTCTCGCCGTTGCGTCTTTCTCCAGATCTCCCAAGATGTAGGCAGACGATCAAGCCCGGCTATCTCCCGCACCGAACCTGTGGCCGCGCGTCTTCGAGACGATGAGGATCAGCCTTGTGTCGATGAACGACTTCCCCAGTCGATCGGCTCTGCAGGGTCCCTCAGCCTCGAGTCGCAGGCGTCCGCGCTGTCGGTCACTCGATCCCCCAATGACTACGGCGCTTCACAAGTGCCGTATGTAAGTCAACCGCCCGTGTCGGCAGGATTGACGCTTGGCGACGTGTACAGCTACTCTCCCGAAACCATCGCATCCGAGCTCTGGACCACCGATCTCGCCTCAACGCGATGGCTTGGCTTACTCGCCACCGACGCGGCGCAGGCCGACAGCGGCTTCTCCTTGGCCCCGAGCCCTGTCCCCGACGACGACGAGCAGAGGAGGCGAACAGCAGCGCTGCACGGTCCACCCGATGCAACTAACCTCGAGTCCCGGCTGAACGATGTCTCGAACCCGGAGCGGAAGACTTGGCAGGTGGACACAGACATTGCGTTGTCAAACCGGGAGGCTGTCCTCTTCCGTCACTTTACTGAGCGATCGGCCCGATGGCTAGACTTTCTAGACCGTCAGAAGCTCTTCTCAACTTACGCAGTGCGCTTGGCTTTAAGAAATGCAGGGCTCATGAATGCCATTCTTGCTTTATCTTCTAAACATCTTTACAAATTAGAAGGTGCACATCGAGGATTGGATTCCGGAAGAGAAGACGCGAACCATGATTCTGGCGGCGAATGGGTTCGGTATTATTACGAGACCCTGCGATATGTCCAAGAGGCTCTGGCTTACACCAGCTACACTGCTTCAGAAGAGCTTAACGTAACAGCAATTGTTATCTCAGCATACGAGATGCTTGACGAATCAGATGGAAGGGGCAACTGGCAACGGCATCTCAAAGGCGTCTTCTGGATCCAAAGATCTCAAGGCGTGAACGGAGCATCCGGCGGGCTGCGACAAGCAGTCTGGTGGGCTTGGCTCCGCCAGGACATATGGGCTGCTTTTCGAGGAAAAAGGCGCTGTCTGAGTTTGTGGACTGCGGAAAAGGACTTCCACGAGCTCGATCAACACGGTCTGGCAGACAGAGCCATTTATTTGTTGTCACGCGCGGTGAACTACTGCGCCTACTCTCGCATGATGGAGGTGTCTTCCGACTTTGCAGCCTCTGGGGACAGAGCGCGCGTGGGCAACGAGATGCTGGCCGAGATGGAGCGATGGAAGTCGTCCTTGGGCGACGAGTTCAAGCCTCTCCCGACCCCAACGAATGCAATTGATGTCTTTCCTCCTCATTGGGTTCATCCACCACAATTTGGAGTTGCTCTCCAGACATATTCGTTCGCAAAGATCCTCGTGATTCTTCATAAACCGGCTGCACCCGGGTTTGACAGCTATCTGAAGATGCAGCGATCGCTCTCAGAAGCAGTTGACACGATATGTGGGATCGCAATGGAGTTGACCGATGAGGGCTGCCAGATACTGTCTGCCCAATGTCTCTACGGGGCTGGCCTTTATGTTCAAGATCCAGCAAAGAGGGAGAAAATCCTCTCGTTGATAGGGAAGAGAGAAGAAAGAGTTGGTTGGACGCCGATGGCGACGTGGCGAAACGACTTGAAGCAGGCATGGGCTAACGCCGACAGTCAGAGCCCCAACACCATGTGTTGAACTTGTATATAACACCCAGATACCTCAAGGGCAAAGAGAATCCCAAATATCGCTTCATGTTGTTCCCTTTCATTACTGAGAAATCGAACGCCCGAATGCTCACGCCTTGCCAATGGATTTACAAGCATTCAGGCCACGGATTTAGATTTATGATTCACTGTGTTTCAAGATCCAACGCAACAATTACTGACTGGCTTTGTGCTTCGGAGGCTCTCTGGGACAAAATCGTGGGATTTGTAGACTGAATACAAGAACTAATTCCCATCAGAGTTTAGCATAAGGTATGTCTTCTTCCTGACCCTTTTTCTTTCTCCCTTCTTGTTTTCCCTGCCAAGACCTTCTTACACGAAACTAAATGCTAGGTCCTGCAATGGCTGGCACAATGCGTCTGGTGAGGAGGTTTGTGGATAGAGTCGTCGACCTGCAGGAGCGTCTTGGTGCGCGATACGCGGTCGCTCGCCCGCCCCACTGGCCACGAAGCGCGGACTGACGATCCATGCGCAAGCATGGTACTATCAGCTTCGTTTGCATTAAAGGTACTTGGTGGAGAGTGCTGCGTGTAAGTTGCCCGGATATCATTCTAAGCTCCTCTGAAGACATCAGCTATCACAAGAAATCAGTCAGCTTGTGCTCACTTCCGCGCATTATTGTGCAGTGGAAACCAAATGTCTCGTAATCTTTTGATCTTCAGTCCCATGATCCCGTGAATAATCATTACAAGTTCTGCATTGCTTCTCATAACTTAACTTATACCACCGCCCTGATATTATCCTAGTAATGACTGTTTCCAACGGTTTCCGCATCGCCATTGGCGGCGACAACGCCGGCTTCAACTACAAGTCCGTCATCTCCAAGGACCTCGCAGCCGATCCGCGTGTAAGCGCCCTTGTGGATGTTGGCCCCAACTACAAAACCGACAAGACGGCATACGGGCGGTAACGGCACATGACAGCTTCTCCTTTGAGAGGGCTATCAAGGGTTATCACGCTCAAGTGTTTCGTCTTGGACAACGAGTCATTGGGGTTGAACTTGCGAGACGATAGGTGGGCGAATGGTTGGGGTATCGATTCGACCCCGTGAAATGATTTGCACGGCTGTCCTTCCATGCTTCTTTTCGAACCTTTGTCGAAGTTCAAGCTTGCTGACCAGTGCTTGGTAGACCGTTGCTTCGGCCGCGAAAGGGAGGATGATTGTCGAACAAGACTTGAAGCAATCCAGCGAGACCAAGACGGGCAGAGTTGGAGGAAGCGAAATTGCTCAGCAAGTCTAGGGTATTGCATTAATACAATTCACCATTTCCTCATCCCGCGGTCATTGTAAACCAAGAATCCGTCCGCTTCTGAATTACTTCTGTTTGGATGACTTTGAAATAAAAAAACGTTTGTCGTCTTTCACGGGTAGAATGCGGCGTTCACCCAACGAGCGAATTATACTTGATTGAGCAAGTGACTATACGCAGTGGCCTCGTCACCTTTTCGAGCTACAGTAGTATCAAAGACACGCCGAAATGAATCACAGATATTGCTGGCTCAATTAGCTACAGTAGTATCAAAGACACGCCGAAATGAATCACAGATATTGCTGGCTCAATTCAGGCCTTTGAACTTTTGAAAAATATGTATATCCATAAATAAGATGATTGCAGGGTTGAATCGGGATCGTCGTGGGACACTTCTTATTTTGATCAGTTTTTCATTTCTGAATATTAACCTTACACGCAGTTCAGTACCCAAGTGGTAAGGGAATGAAGCAAACGTCCAATTTAACTGGCAGTAAGATTTCAAATCTCCATCAACTCAACGCTCAATCAAGATTCAACCCGCGTGCTTTCTTCTATCAGCTATCAACACCGGGTATCTTTTAATTCTACCACGCGCCAACAATTCCAGCAATGGGGATGTCGATACCCGTAGTGTATGTTGCGGTCTCGCTCAGTAGGTACACGTAAGCGCCACCAAGCTCTTGCGGCAGAGCAAGGCGAGGCATACCGCCGTAGTACTTCATTTTCGTATCCCAATCAGGGGAAGTCTCGACGTAGTACGTCAATGCGGTCTTGACGAAGCCCGGCGAGATGGAGTTGACCCGGATACCGTGTTCGGCCCACTCCATAGCTAGCGTATGTGTCATGTTGCGAATGGCACCCTTGGTGGCACCATACGGCGCAGATGGTGCAGCCTGTATTTCTGTGTCAGTAAGAAAAACTGCGCATTGGTTGTGGGATACTCACTCGGTTCGGCCTGTAAGAGGTCATGCTAGCAGTAAAGACGATGCTTCCCTTGCAGCCAAGCTTTATGAAGGCCCTTGCGGCGGCAGTGGCGCAGTTCCACGATCCGTTGACGTTCAGCTTGAATAGTCTGTCAAATTGCTCAGGGGTGAAGTCTAGAGCAGGCTGATGTTTAGTAGCGCCTGCGTTGGCAACCATGCCGTCGAAACGGCCCTTGGCAGCAACGACTGCGTCGACTGCGGCGGCGACGCTGCTATAGTCCGTCACATCACAATGCTGAAACTCGAGCTTTTTTGGATACCGCTTGAGAAGGCCGACGAAGGGTTCCGCAGGCTCTGTGATGTCCAGACTATAGACGCATACTGCGTCGTTGGCGAGGCAGACCTCTGCGATGCCCAGTCCGATTCCCTGGTTTGCTCCCGAAACTGCGACCGGGGCTTAGCGTGGTGGTTGAACCGTGACTCCCGCGGAGAAACTCACTGGCTATGACCTTGTCCTTCAAAGAGACCTTCCAGTCATGCCCAGTTGGTGGAAGTGTGCTGAGATATGCCGGAGCGCCGTTTGTGCCGTTCGCGGGGATTGCGGTGGCCCCGTTGCCGCTCTGTTCAGAAGACCCCGTCATTGTGAGCTGTGATGGGTGGTTTTCAAATAAAGTCGCAGTGCAGGGCGAGTTGCGGCAAGCGACTGGAAACTGGATTCTGGAGGTAGGAACAAGACAAGACAACGACGGGTGCTCTAATCTGTGCAGATACTTAATAACGATAGAAAAAGAAGAAACCCAACAGCGTCTTAAGTATTTCTCAGGAATGTTCACACTGAGCGATCTCTATTCCGAGTCCGTGGCAGAGTCGTGGAGCCTTAACGGAACCGAACAGCAAGGAGTTGCTACGCGTGCTTCAACACCACCTTTGACGTCTCACATCGGCTAATTTCGGCACCATGTTGAGACTCTGAGTTGATAATCTCGTGCCAAAACCAACCTGTCACAATCATACGGCAAAAGGGCCGCGACTCGTGGTAACATTCCCTCCATAAAAGTTTCAAGCCCCCGAGGCGCGGTACTCGACTACCGCAGGGTTATACTGGAACTATGTCCGGACCCAATTTTCTCTGTCCCCGAGGCGCGGCTACACGTCCCCGGCTGCGCTACCAGATGCTTATCCGGGACACCTCCCCGGACCCCGCAAGATTCGGGGCGTTGATCTGAAGCCCCAGTTCCCCAGACTGGGGATGGCGAGACCTTAAGCCAATGATTAGTTCGGATGGCCCATGAGCCTTTGTTAGTGGTACGACATCGTGCATACCGACCAGGCTGCCTCTAATACCTCCAATCAACGCTCCATGCGTAAACAGGTCCGAAACTCTTAACCATGGCACCATCATTGTGCCCAAGAGCTGCCGGGACCAACAGTTTGATGCTCGGCCGAGGTGATGCATGTAGACTCCTTCCAAATACTTAAGACACTCGCATTGGCTTGATGGTCTGTGTTGGCCTTCGACAACCAAACCTAGGCTTTCGTTGGCAACCCGTGTTCCCTCTCTTCTGGTAAAAGACCGGCTTTCTATCCCAGCTTCGTCCATCTCTCCATCATTTTGCTATCGGAAACAACGATGGAAAAGAACGAAACCACCAGCAATGAGCACGAGCATGCTCTCGCCAAGGGGGAAGACCCTGAGGATGCCGACACTTATATGGCGGATGGTGACGAAGAGAGGAAGTTGGTCCGCAAGATAGACACATATTTGTTGCCCCTTATTTTCATCATGGTTAGTGATCCGACATTACAGGTGCTCGAACGACCATTGACGATGTTTTATGTAGTATCTGCTTTCCTACATGGACAGAACCAAGTAAGTTGCAGCAAGGACATTGACCTTGTTAATCCCGAACACTGACATTGCTCCACTACAGTATCGGCAACGCCAAGATTGCGGGCATGGATAAGGATCTTAATCTCGATTCTGGCCGATACTCGATTGCCCTCGTCGTCTTCTTCGTCGGCTACGTCGTCTTCGAAGTTCCTTCCAACATGGTCCTCGCCAGGACGCGACCCAGCATATACCTCCCCGGCATCATGAGTCTATGGGGGGCCGTCACGATCGGCATGGCACTCACGCCAACTTACGAGGCCCTCATCGGTTTCCGCGTAGTCATGGGAGTTCTTGAATCCGGATTCGCCCCCGGTGTGCTGCTTCTTCTGTCGTCCTGGTACAAGAAGGAGGAACAGAGCAAGCGGTTTGCGGTATACATATCCGCTGCCATCTTATCTGGAGCCTTTGGTGGTCTCCTGGCAGGCTCCATCACAAGCGGGCTAGACGGAGCGCACGGTTTGGCCGGCTGGCGATGGTTGTTTATCGTCGAGGGCGCCGCCACCGTCGGTGCCGCCCTTTTTTCCTTCTGGGCACTGCCAGACTTTCCAGCCAATACGTCTCTGAAAAAGTTCAGCGAGAAAGAGAGAGATTTGGCAATCAAGAGACTCCAGACCGCAGCTCAGCGGATCCAGACTGAGGAAGAGCCACGCTTGGGTCACTGGGCAGCCTTCAAGCTTAGCGTGGTCAGCTGGAAAACCTGGCTGTTTGTTGTCGGCTACATGGTATGTCGAACGACGGACGACATGTACTTTTGTGGTCGCTAATGGCTTGTTCCCTTATCATAGGCAATCGTCGGGTCATCAACGTTGTCGTACTTCTACCCTACGTTGGTAAGCGGCTTGGGCTACCAGTCGACGGCCGCACAGTATATGACGATCCCAATCTTTGGCGTCGCCTTCGTCTCTACAGGAATCACAGGCTACCTCGCCGACAGAAACTCTCAGTGGCGCGGTTTGATCCTCGGTGCTTGGATGACTGTTGCCATGCTCTGTGCCATTATCACTTGTGTCGTCTACGATTTCAAGGCCAGGTACGCCCTTCTGGTCATCATGGCCTCGGGGCTCTGGGCTTCAAACGGTTTGGCTCTATCATACGCCTCGGTCAGCTTTGGATCGATGCCCAACGAAACAAAGGCCATCTCGCTAGCCTTTGTTAACGCTATGGGAAATCTCGCGCAGATCTACGGGTCCTATCTGTTTCCATCCAACGACGCGCCCAAATACCTCATGGGCTTCGGTGTCATTAGTGGCCTTTGCTTTACGGGTGTGGTGTCGTACGTTGCGCTTCACATTTTCCTGCGAAGGGAAACCAAAGCTGCATAAAATATTACGTAGAATCTAGTTCAAAAAATAACGCAGCAACCGTCAATGCGTTTTACTGTACGACTCCAGCTTCATGTTCGGCTAAAGAATGATGTTTTATGTCTTTTGTGCCAACAACGGGCAACTTTGACCTGTATATGTCATGCTGGACGAGCTTTGAGCTCCAAGTACATACAAAGTGATACTCGTGACACCTTAATATGCTCAATTCAGCTGCTTCCCACCGTGCCAGCCGTGCCTCCTTCAATGCTTTCGATGTCATGGATTATACCACTCACTCTATTTCATCGAGGTCCTTTTGGCTGGAGCTAACTTGAGCATTACCAGGGAGTGGTTACTCGTTTGGGCTGGGTTTGAGAGAGAATTGGATGCTTCAAGTCATTGCCACGAACCTGCCTCCAATTTTGTATTGAGGAGAACTCATGTTCAGAGTTCCGGGGCTTTTCGAAAAAGAAATGTTTGGATAGCTGATTCCGACTATCTCATCATTGACTTGGCCGTCCAACATTCAGACCAGATTATTCTTGGGTATGTCTCATCCTTATGACAGAAACTCGGCAATTTGTGAATGACGAAAAGGCCTGCACCAAAAGAGCCCTGGGGCTCGGGATTCAGATTCTCAATCCCTTGGTGGCTACACCAGGCCTCTGATTATTCAGATGATGACAGTGGTTCGAGAGTGCGCTTCTGCTGAGATACGGACGGTAATGACTGGCAACGTATTCAGCATGAAATCCATTTCATTCAGGCTGAGGCCATTATTACAAGACTTAGAGTCTCCTTCAGAAACGGGGTCAAATACTATAATCTCCTTGCCGAGGTTGGAAAGCTACTCAGGGACCGCTACCTGCTGGATTACTTGCGCTGCCGCACGGAGGACTTGCAAAATACCATCAACCACGTCTGAGCTGGCGGACGCGGCTATGAACTGATCACTGCTGCAACCTCCAGCGAAGAGAGTAAATGTGGCCCAAATCCGCCCGCAGCGTGGAAGAGGAACAACTCCAGCTTCGAGATTGGCACGAGGGCTTTGAGTTTCACGACCGGGCCGAACCGAACGTCAATCCGTTGCTTGAACCGGCCACAGTCTCCACGGGCACTACCGGACGAGAAGCCGCCATTTTTGGCGACGAAAATGATAAAAAGTGCCTATCATCGGAATATATCTGCCTGAGGGATATGAGCCTTTATTGGTTCGCATAGGCTAGTGTGCTCCGGGTCTCGGGAATGACTGGAGGAATTGGCCGAAAGGCATATCTTATACTGAGAACGGACAATGTAAGCTCTGGCCGTCTACGGGGTGGGAATGCTATTTAAGTCACTTCGGAGCATTTTGGGATAGCCGTCTAGAAAAGCCCGCTGCTTCATACGAATCAAAGCGTGACAAGCTACCCTGGGAAGGTGATACAAATCCCGCGCCCAACATCCATTATCCATTAAACAGATAGGTTTCCCCCCAGTGAGCTCGTCAGGGGTCATGTGAGTGTTAGATCAGAGGCAATACACACTATCAATTTGCTACCCCTAGCTTTGCAGGGACGTTGAGGAGTGCCACGGACAACTCAATCAAGCTTATTGCGGGCTACAACCACGGAAGACGAGTGTCGAGACTTTTGCGGCCATTATCACCTTTACACGCCGGGACCTAGGCGGAAGCTAGGCTTGAGACCTCAACTCGAAACCTAGGAGGGCGTTACCTTCTGGTCCTGAAGAGCAATACTGGAAACGCCAGGGACTGACAGAGTCCGCATTGTGTCGATTGTCTCTTGGTTGGTCGACCACTCCTCAGCACGTGGACTCTCGCATTGACAATCCTCGACGCGTATCATAACCATTCTTCAAAGCTCTTTATTCGCCAAGTCATACCTGGCCCTCAGATAAATTCCAGGAAACTCACATGCCCGTCGATAGAAACTGACATTGCTGATGCTAAGCCACTCAAGCCCTGATTGCTCGTTGGCATCGCTACTGAATATGCTACACGATAACACAAAGAAAAAAGACACGTTGTGTGGTGTCGTACCTGACATGCTGCACCTTTTCCGCCTCCCGTCCCTGGGGTATTTCCTCAACCGGCCAAGGGCTTCTTTTTATCCATGACGCCTTTCAACACCTTCAGCTTCTCCTCCGTCACCTTGATCGCCTCCTCGATCTCCCGCTCATCCATGCGGTCTTCTCTGACCCTCTCCGCGACCGTGCTTGGCTCAATTGCCCTCTTGCGAACGGGCGGCTTGCCGTCGTGTAAACGCTCCAACCCGACTCTTTCTTCCAGCCACTCCCAGAGCTCACTCTCTTCGCGTCTCCACATCTCATCGTATGCCGCTAGGCGGTCTGGGTAGCCGTACATGCGCATGTCTCCGGACGCTTGCCTGCCTGGAAGCCCAAACCCAAACCATGTGGCAACGAGCAGGCCGACCAGGAGACCGTACATCATATTGCCTGTCATGAGTGGCTTGGCGATGTCAAGGATTGGCTCCAGGATACCTCGAACGGGCTCCAACGGGCCCCAATCTTTCTTGGGGACGTGTCTGGGGCGGACCTGCTCGTCCTCGGCGTCTGTTGTCGAGCCCGCTGCTTTGCTTTTCTTGCTCTTCTTCTTGCCCTTCGGACCAGAGCCTGCGCCCGCGCCGCCGGTGCGGGTTTTTGATGAAACGGCTGACTTGAGGCTGGCAAAGAGATCTTTGCAGTACTGGGTCTGACCATCATTTGCGCCCTTCTCAATGGGACCTTTGTCAAGTTAGCGGGGTTCTGCCTCAAATGTCCTGGACACGTACCCTTCAACCAGCTCTTGCCTGTCCACTCTATGGTACAGTTGGACTGTACTCTGGTCGAATTGTTTTCCGCCCACGTCAGACAATACTTCGTCTTCACGCTGAAGATATTGCCGTTCGGCACGTCGGGGGTCTGCGTAGTGACGCTCAGGTTGATGGCTTTATCAAAGTCGAGGTGGTCCAGAGTCTCCGTCACGAGACACTTTGTCTGCCTGGGGCCGATGGCTCCGTTCAGAGGCTTGATGTAGGTAAAGTAGCGCGACTTGTTTTCGGGGGTCAGTCCCTTTTTGTCTTCCATCTGCAACTCTGTGCATTTGGCCTCGACAGTCAACCATTTCGTCATCCAAGTGACCGATGCAGGGCCGAAGAGCAGGTTGTAAACTTTCCCGAGGGGTGCGGGAATCACATCGTCCCCGACGACTCTCTCGTAATGCGTATCCGTGTCTCCGCAGTCGGTAGGGGCATGGGCGGCGGGACCAGGGAAGTCATCGCCGCCGGAAGGAACGCCGACAGCATCCTTAACGACGTCGGCCACTGCGCCGTTAGCTCCCGCGCCGGAGACCTTGCGCGACACAGTCTTGCCGCCTTCGGGCTCGGCGTTCACTTCAGACAGCTGGGTGACATCTTGCAGGTCCTCGGCATCATCGTCCTCGTCATAGACGTCGTCATCATCGCCAGAGTCGCTGTCTTCGTCGGTGCCGGACAAGCTGCCATCATCGACTTCTGGTACCACGGTGTCATTTGCGTCAACCTTTTCCGTCTTGTCACCGCCCGTGCCCTCGAGCTGCACTCCATTCAGCGAGCTTCGCAGGCTTGGGTGTCCGAGTTTCCAGATGTTGACAATCAGGTCGTAGGTCGAGTCTCGACTCGTAAAACTAGCAAAGATGTGCTTGGCATGCAGAGTCGAGATCATGAGTCCGTTTTTGAAGACCAGGGCCGTGCTTCGCTTCTCGACGCTCACTATCTCGTCAAAGCTCATAACAAGCGTGGTCGACCAGCCGAGAATGTTGCTGCTGAAGCACAGGTGGCCTTCGGATACGTACAGACGGCCGTGCGCCAGGATCTCGCGCTGCAACGCACAGCTGTAGTCCTCGATGAGGTAATCGTCGTCAGGCACGCTCTTGAAAAATGTGTGGAAGTCACGGTTACGCTTCTTGCTCGCAACCGCGAAACCAGTAAGTTTCGGTACGCTCGCGTTTGCTTGAGGGTGAGCGACAGACGCGTTAGCCGCAGCAATGGCAGCGCCAACAGTAGTAGCGGTACCTCCTGACACAGCGGAACTTCCTCTCTTGCGATGGCGTCCAATAGCGCTGCGAATGCTTCCGCTGCGCTGCACGCCAGAAATCCGGTCTTCGTTGATGCTGCCTTGAGGGGGCGTGCGGTCGCCTCCGCTTCCCGGCTCGTATAGCGACTGCGGTCTCGTGGCCTGTCTGCCGTCGTCTACTCCGAGATCTCGAGTGGCAGCCGCATACGCGGCATCGGTCGGGGCTGACTCGCTCCTAACTCGCGCCTCGGCCGACTCGGGGAACTTGGCAGTGATGGGGGTTCCAGCGGTGCTGCCTGTGTCTGTAATTCCCAGTTGGCTGAGGCTTAGCTCGCCGGACCCCATGGTCTTGACGGCAGGCTCTTTCTCCATAGTCGAGCCTGTAGCGGATGGAGGTGGGGGTTCGACCTCGGGTTGTGCGTCAATCTTGATATCAGGGGGCTTCGCGATGTTCTTGTTCTTGGAAGGGGGCGGCCCAATCCCGGTGTTCTGGATGGTGCTCGTGAGCGAGGTCGCCGCGTTCTGCGCGGCCGAGAACACGGACGAGAAGAAGCCGCCGGCGGATGGAGTGCCTGGGTTGCTGGCGGTGCCGTTCTCGGGCGTGGGCGTCAAAGGCGCGAGGGTGATGTTAGAAAGCTTGCTGGGCCCTATGCTACCAGATCCTGATCTACCCCTGCGGTGAGCGATCATGTTACCCGTGGCAGAACCACCATTCGTGTTGCCTGAGGCGGCGGTAGGAGCCTCAACGGCAGGCTGCGGAGGTGGCCCCGGCGGAGATTGGGCGAACGGTGCGTTGTGGTCGGTGGGTGTCGGGGGTGTGTTTACGATGACCGGTGTGGCCTTGTCGGGGTTAGGCGGGGTTTGGGGCGCGAAGGAGGTATCGATTCGGGACGTGGTCGTCGAGGCTCTCGAGCGACGTCGCTCAGGGGAATGGGTCGTTGATTTCACGCGGGATGCACCCACATCGTTTGTCGCATTCGGTTGCGGGGCGTATGCGCTGTCTAAAGAGGGCTGCTTTGTGATTGTGGTCGAGGTCGAAATGAGGTCAGAGGTGGACGCAGAAGCGGAAGCTCTGCCTCGGTCTCTTGTCCTGCGCGTGTCTCGGCCGTCGTCGGTGGTGTCGTCACCGCCCACGCTCCGCTCAGGGCTTGTGGTAACACTGGGAGTCTTTTTGGACTTTGTGAAGACACCCTTCAGACGACCAACGGGGGAGGGCGACCTCGCGGTGTTTTTCTTTGGTGGCACAAGGCTCGTAAAACTGCGCTTGGAGCGCAGGGACGAATCAGTCGACTCGACCGATTGCGTCCTCTTGGCCGAATTGTTAGAGGTGGATCGCGCCGAGGCGATCTCGGGGAGTTGGTCGTCCAGTATCCGTGGTTGGGGTTCAGGCAAATGGGTTGCCTGAACAATAGGGGAAGAAGTGGTCAAATAACCTATTTGCGAAGGATGTGTGGAAATGGCATTTGGTCGATAGGAAGATCTAAAAAGAGGAGGGAAATCGTCGAGGTTAGAGACGGTCCAGTTGAGGTTACATAAAGAGCAGACGAAACGAAGAGAGGCGACCAGGAAGACATGGACGACCCTGACCTCGACCCTGTATTCGCACTCGCTTGAAGTGGGACACGCCTTTCGTCAGGGACTGTGGTCCGGGACAGAGGAGCAAATGTGCGCTGAAGGGGCCCCCAGGCAGCTGTCATACGGCGATTGCCGCAGAGTGGATGAGGGGGTAGCTGAGACCCAGCAAGGAGTTCCGTCCAGTCCAGTCCACTGCAAGCCCCAGACGGAGGGGGACTGTCAGACCCAAGGATGGCCCAGAGTAGCCTACTGCGGACGCTAAGCCCGCTTGCAGTCCTCTCTCTCTCTCTCTCTCTCTCTGTCCCTTCCCTCCACTGACGAGGTGTGAACGCGTGCTAAAAAGGAGACGGCGCCGTTGGGGGTTGTCCAACAGATTGGAACCTAGTTGTGTAGCTATTCGTAGCTCGCCTCGTCATTCGATGGAGCCGCCAGTGACGAGACTTGAGAAGCGCGCCACGCGAAAGACGTGGCCCTGCAAGGTGATGAAGAACACAGAAGCACGGAACAAGTGCGTTCGGATGCGTACAGGCAGAGGTATCAAAATTACAGAGGTTGGCATCCGTCGAACATTGAGGGAATAACACGACGTGTGTGTATGTTGCGAGGCATAAGCAAGGCAAGCCAAGTGATCAAGACTTGGCACGAGTTGGGTCTGGGGGGTGCATAGGAAAAACAGAGGAAGACCGAGAAGAAATGGGGAAAACTCACTGCTCGGCCTCGGTTTCGTCCAGCGTCACCATACTGGTGGCTTCGGTGCTGCTGACTTCGTCGGCGGCGTCGTGGCCGTGCTCGCGGTAATGGTCGTAGTCGTAGTCGGGAAACCCTGTCGAGCCGTCCTTGGAGAAGCTGTCCGTGTCGTGGACGTATGAGCCGCTGTCGCGCCTGTTGGACAGATGGCTGGCGTCGTCGTCTCTGAGTGGTGCAGGCGTGTCAGCCGGAGCCGTGACATCTTCCCCCTTGACCCCTAACAACATTGCCGCCGTTGCTGCCGCGGCGTCGTCCTCCCGGGCTTCCTGTTTCCTGCGGCGTCGCTTGGCTGCGATGGCCTTTGGCAACAGCTTGCTCAGGCCTCCTCCGCTTTCACTGGCGCCGTCCATGGATTCGGTTCCTCGGGTCGTTAATCGTATTCGTCGTACTCTTTACGAGCGGGCGGTACCCGTACTCGACGTTTGGCGGGTTCGAGCTTTCAGAGGGGATACGCGCATCAGATGCGAATAGTGGGCACGATGATCATATCCCGCGGGTGCAGGGAATTGTGACTCGCAAATATGGAAATTAAAAGGCCGACGAGAGAGGTATCCGTAGGTAGTAAGGTAGAGCAAGGTAGGGGGAGGGGCGTCTTGATTGTGGTCGGAGACGAAATCCACGCGGGTTCTCTGTCGTTTGGATTGGTGCTATGCAACGTGCGACCAAGTCTCCCGTTTAATGTTGTTTCTTGCCGGCGGGATGGCGCAATGCTAGACGTGAATCTCTTGTTCCTGGGGAAAAGATGCAATTTCTTCGCAGTGACAGTCGGAGCCGAGGGCCCAGATGAATTTTTTGGGTAGGAAAGAGCTCCAGGTCGCGCTTCATCGATTAGGAAGGAGGGCAATGGCAACGGCAATGTCCAAACTGGCACAAACGCACACATTTCGCCAGTGACGAACTGCCTGGTTTGCTGGTCCCACCTTGATTTCACCAGCTTGGCCAACCCCCAAGCCGGACCTCTTCTCCCATGGTGAGCGTCATCGTCACTGTCACTCTCAACCAAGGGCGAGGCAAATGCCTGGGTCTGGCCGGGCCGGGGCAGACGGCCACTACGGGCGAATCCTCCTCGGCTCGAAAAGGGAAAAGGTACCTATTCTTGTTAGTGGGCCACCGCGCGGAACGGAACACCATCACAGACGTGACGTGCATCCATGCATGCATTCCTTCATTCCTTCATTCATCCATCCGTTGATCGATCACAGCTAGAGGTTCGGATGGATACGGCCGATCACTGTCGCATCGTTGCACTCGCCAATTTGAACGCTTCTCTTCGTAGCCAAGTTCGCAGCCCTGGCGGCGGCCCGTTATTACGAGCCGCTTGGAATCGCGAAGAATCGGGAATCTGGGGCCGTGCTGGCCTGTTCCGATGGAGTATTCCAGCGTCGCATTCCTACCGTAGTGGTAATGGTTTGCAACCCGCCACCCCGGAAAGGCGCTGCTATTTTGGTTCGATGGCATATTTCTCGCGGTGGATCTATTGCGGCTACGCAATCCTAGAATTCCTGAATGTCATTCATTCCGCGCCAGCCTGGACTGGGCTTTCCCCCTTTGACCTGCAGCGGGATGAAGCCGTCAGATAATCAATCTCCTGGGAGTCGAATGAGGCTGTGGCTGTGTAGCCATCCACCCCGTCTAACACGACCAGGTACACATCCTCGGGTCACATCTCACCAGAGACCAGGCAGCTTCGTTCCAGCCAGGTAAGCCGAGTGGCACCGCATGCGTGGCCAAGCCAAAGACCACCGGATTCCCATCACCTCAATGGCTGGGCCGGAGCCTTTCATCCCACCTTTGCCTCCTGGCGATGCATGCACCTCTGGCAGATTTGCAGATGGAAGCACCCGCGAAGCTTTCGATGGCTGACCCGATTGGGGACTGCTGTGGCCGTTGGGTTTCCCGTTTGGATCACCTGCTGGCTTAGGGAATCCATAACTACGTCAGGGGGTTCTGCAAGCACGACTGGTGTCTTGGGACGGCCGCATCTTCTTGTCGTGATAGGCCAGTCTCTGGAGTGACGAGACATTGACCCCCTCTCGCCCGACAGCGCGAAGAGTTCGCGAAGGGTGAGGCACCGGTTCTCGGGGCCTTCTGGGCATGCATCCCCCTCAGTGTACCGGTATTCCTTCCGGTGGCGGACTACTGTCTTGGTTTGTGCCACTTGCTGTCATTGTTACGACTGACTTGACATTTTGTCTACAAACGGCTTCTTGCGGGTTTTTGATGTTTGTCGCTTCGTAGGAACTAACAAACAATTGACAAAGGATAGTGATTTGGGATGAGAAACCAGCAACGTCTTTGCCCATGACCCTGCAACAGGGTTGGCGGAATCATTCGAGGCGTCGAGCAAATATTCGCCCTCTTTGGCTGCATCATAACCATGTCACCCACAGGAATTGACTTCGAGTTTGCTTTGGGCCTTTGAGGTAATTGTTTGGTGCCATGGCGTTCCAACTTCTTTCCAACCAGTACCAAGGGCCAGTGACGGGAGCAGACGCTTTGACAGGGCTTACGTACTCCGACCAGCCCAATCCAAGCCCCCATCCAACAAGCAAATCCAAGCATTTGCCGCGTGCTCCTGCGCCGCTCCCACCCGCCACTGGGACAGAACGAGCGGGGGGAAGCTTTTAGCGACTCTGGGGAAACCTCCGTGACCGCAATCACCAGCCACCGATCACCGACCACCGAACATCCCAGGCCGATTCGCTAGAACGCCCTCGTACCTACATCGGGACCTGCATCCCACATTCCTGCCACGGTTTGGCACCTGTCTGCGGCGGGCGCGTGATCCGAAAGGAAGGAGGCTGTAGCCAAACCATCGAGAAATCACCACATGCTTATCGGGCTCTGCGGCGTCCCTTGAACCGTCATCGGCAGCCCACCTGCTGCGGCTCCAAGCATGGACGAGTCGTCGCTGATCAAGGTACTTGGCTTCCGTGTGCATGTCGCGCCCATCACCTATGCTAACCGTCGCCTGCCAGGCGCACGACCACGCCAGAGCCGCCTCCAACGCAACACACCAGTCCGAAACCACGGTCGCTATCAACGAGCATGCCCTCGCCGCCGGCGAATTCGCCAACGCTGCTCGCGCGACCACGAGCATGGAAGCACTCCGGACCCTCAAACTCCTCGAGGAGCATCATCAGCGCCTCTCTGAGCTCCTCAAGCTGCCCTTCGATCGTCGCGCGAGCCAAAACACCTCTGAAACCATCGATGAGAAGCAGGAATCGCAGGCCTCCGACGCGAGCGACGTTCCCTCGCCCGACGATGCGAGAACGAAATCGGGCTCGGGCCAGTCTGCCGGCAGCCCCGTTGCTACCGGCAAGACTGTGCCTTCACTCACGCAGCAGCGCCGATATCCCAGTCGCGAGATGACCTCGTCGATTGCGAGCAACCTTGCCTCGGCGCGCGGCATCCGCTCGAGCAGGAACCGCAGCCAGCCCATCCCGCCGAGCGTGACGAATGACCAGGCTCCAGGGAACATGGAGGTCCAAGCGCGCAGAGACGGATCAAGGGTCAAGATGCAAAACGTCCTCGATCAGTCTGGCAAACCAGGATGGATCCCGCCAACCGGCGGCCCCGAGCCCTCGCGAAGAGAAGCCGAGTCCAAGAAGGCGGAGGAAGCTACGTCACCACCCGGCGACGACGGGTACTCCCGCTTCTACAGCACCTTCGGCAACATCATCAACCGCCTCTCCGCGCCCCTGGCCTTCGCCGGCCTGCCCCTCATCGCGGAGGAGTCCTCCGCTCCCGAGCCCTCAGAGACGCCGGAACCGGCCCCCATGAAGCGCAACCGGCTCAAGTCCCCCGCCGCCCCCGCCGAGCCGGATCTGTCCAAGATCTACTCCCGCGCGACCCTCCGCGCCATTTCAGCCCACAACCCCAACGATTCCTTCTACGTCGTCCCCACGAGCGGGCACACCGTCTCGTACGCCAACATACTCAACTTCGCCGACAAGGAGAAGCGCCGCCTCGAGGCCTCGCTCCACGGCGGGGACAGCTTCGTCGAGGACGACGACGACGACTTCGTCGACGCCCGCGAGTCGCCGTCGGCTCCCTTGTCACCCGGCGTCAAGCGCCGCACCGGCGGAAGGCCCCGCTCCGAGCAGAACTTGTCAAACACCGTCGAGGAGCTGTACCTCGAGAACAAGGGGCTCAAGGACATGCTGGACAAACTGAGCAAGCGCCTCCACGCTTTCGAGGCCACCGCGCAGAACTCGAGTCTCGCGCTGGCGGAGAGCATCCGTCTAAGGCGACCGGGGTCGCCATCCTCCGCCGGCGCCGGCGGACCAGTAGCGGCGGACGGAGACGTCGCGCTGCGGGCGCGCAACAGAGAGTTAGAGGAGCAGATGGCGATGGTGATGCAGCGCATGGAGGCCCTCGAGAAGGAGAACAAGACCATGGCGCGGACGCTGGAGAAGTACCGCGAGAAGTGGGAGAAGCTCAAGGCCGGCGCCAAGGCCCGGCGTCAGGCGCAAGGGACGGCGGAGAGTGCCGAAGCAGATGATGTAGCGGCGGCGGCGAGCGGGGGCTGATTCTGTCCTCCTTTAATGACTTTTTACGTGAAAAACACTACATGAAACATGACCGTGGCCCGGCCACCTATGTACGCTGGGGTATCATTTATTCTATTACAATAAAGGAGAAGCAAGTGACCGAGCAACCTCAGCCACCCGCTCTACCGTCCCGACGAACGCTCCTCTCGTGCGGTGCAGTGATCCCCGTTCCACCAGAAGCTCACGCTGAAGCTCACGCTCAGGCTGCGGACGTAGTGCCACCACCCGATGGGGATGTACAGCACGTCGCCGGCCTCGAGCACGCAGTCCCAGTACCGCAGCCCGCGAAACTCCTCGAGCTCGATGGCATCGCGGCCTTCAGGGTCCGGGTCCCACCCTTCCACGGCGCCGACGTCGAACGCGCTCGTGTTGCTCATGTCCACCTCTCTCTTCGCCTCTCTCTCCTCCCCCTCCCCGCCTCCCCCGTCCTCCCCGTCACCGTCGCTGCCCGTCCCCCGCGGACACAGCGCTTCGGAATCGTGCGGCGCGTACAGCCGCACGTACTTCGCGCCGACGACCTGGCAGAGCAGGTTGTGGTACCCGTCCGTGTGCAGCGGGGTGATCGTCTGCGGGGCCGAACCAGGCGTTCACGAGGGGCAGGTCGAGCTCCGGCTTGTCCGCAGACGGGTCGAGCGGGTGCGGCGGCGGAGAGGTGAAGCAGTGGTCCGGGGTGAGGATGTCGTTTTGCAGGTGGGGGAGCTGGGAGAAGAGTTCGTGCTGGGCGAGGTACGTTGTCCTCGCCTCTTCCTTCCTCTCCGTTTCGCCGACGGGGGATGATGGTTCGTGTGTACTGCCCGGTGGGGGAGACGCGGGCGAGGACGAGGAGGCGGTGATGCGGGACAACAGCTCCCGGAACGGAATGAGCTCTTGCGTCCACCCCTCATCGACATAGCTCCTCCCAACCTCCACTGGGACGAGCCTCCTCCCGGCATGCGTCCTCGAGAGGAGGTAGCCCGGCGACGCCCACGGCCTCGTCGAGAGCGCGGGCCACTCGCTCAGCAGCGACGTAAGGACCAGCGGCTCCGGGCCGAGGTCCGGCGACTGCGGATGGTCCAGGTAGGACTGGAACGCCGCCATGGACATTGCGTCAACGACGCGGATCGGGCGGGCGACGGGCGGCGCAAAGGGGCGTGACGTCGGGAACGCGGCCGGTAAAGACGGCTTGGGAGATATGTCCGGCCGGACAGGTACCTTGCCGCCGTCGTCGTCAAGGTAGGCGAGGAGTTTGGAAATTGTGTTCCTACCGCGCGTGAGGCCCGCGGCGCCGGCGAGGATGAGGGCCCTGTCGAGTACGGCGACCAGCTCGTCCAGCGACTTCCCCTCCTCTCCCTGCCTGTCATCTTCGACCCCCCGGGTCCTTTTCCTCTCCCGGAAAAACACAAGACACGAAAACTTCAGCAGACTCAGGTCGGTGTAGAGCTGCCTCCAGCAGTGCGGCAAGTCCGCGTACACGAAGTCGTAGAACCGGCGATACGTCCTCTCGATTTCCTCGTCCAGGCGGGGGAGCAGACCGGGACCGTCGCCGTCGCCGCCGTCGTCGCGTGACGCAGGCGTGTGGTCTGATGCGTGTACCGCCAAGACGTCAAACGCTAGGTCTTCGAGCGGTTTCAAAATCTCCGGGCTTAGAGGCCGTAGATCGTACTTGTCATCATCCCCTGACTGCTGCCGTGGAGGGTTTCCGGAGGAGGCGTTGAGGCGGGCGTCTGTGTGGATCGAGACTGTGGCCCGGACGCATTCTTCGATGAAGGCGGGGTTATCTAGGACGGGCATCTTAAACCCAAAGATGTAACGGAGACGACTGACGGTGCTACTTGTGGGCGAGGTGTCCCACAACGTCTCGTCTGTCCGACCTGATGGGTCGTGGTTTGTGAAAGCCGTGTGTAGTTGGGGATGATGAGATCGGATCTTTGTAAGTGGTCAAGTAGGTAGCTCACTGGGTTTCAGTGGTCAGACGGCAAAAAGTTGGAGATGTCGAGTGGAGCGGGTCCGTCTGATGAATGCCGCCCGGTGAAATTGGACGAACGGTGGAAGTACAACAGACTCGCCCTCGGTTGAGATGGAAAGCAATTAATCTCCAGCGACACAGACCAGATCGGCTGAAATTGAATAATGACCAGAGACATCGCCGGCATATCCAGACATGCAATGAGAGGTCGGTTTCATCGATCACGAACCACATGCCTTTCACAAACTCTAGCCAATTGTCGTAATCGCGTTGATTCGCTGTGCTGAAAGGGACTATGTATACTCTAACATGTCCATACTCCTACAATGCCGTCCTGTCGTCCCTCAACTAGGTAGCCGTCCCGTACACGTACACGTTCCACGATGGCGGGCGTCTTGCCCTCCTCGGCCTCAGAGATGCCCGCACCGCAGTCCCACTGGCGTCCCTCCACCTTATCATACACTTTCACAACGTCCTCGCCGGCGGCGCTGACGATTCTCCGTTCGTCAAACATCATGCTTGTAATAGCGTTGTCGTACGCGTAGGCGTCATAGATAGATCCCGTGCGGAGATCCCAAATCTAGCAATGGGTTAGCACGTGCCGTAAAACATGGAAGCACCTGAAACTCACTCTGATGCTCCTGTCCATGCTGCCAGTTACGAGATGAACGTCATCGAATTGCAAACACGTCACGGGACCTGTGTGTCCCACCAGGCTTCGGTGAACCTGTCCGCTTCGCAGATCCCACAAGCGAACCATGCCGTCGGCAGTACCGCAAGCAAGAGCAGTCTCAAACACTTGGAGAGCCCCAATGAAGTCGGCCGACTGCGCAGGGGCTCGGCTTGTTTGTCTCCAGGAGCTCTCGCTGCCAAGAGATGCTGAAGCCTGTGCCGCAGCCCACATGACATCCAAGGTCTGGACGCAGCGGCCCTTTTCGAGATCCCACTGTCGCAGTGTCTTGTCGGCTGAGCCGGAGACGAGCGTGTCGTTCCTGAAGTGAAGGGCGGTGATTTCGTCAACGTGGGATTGCAGAGTATAGAGGTGACAGTCTCTCATGCTTCCTTCAGGAGGCTCCACGGGGCCATCGTCGGGGTTCTCGAATGCAATACCGTCCTCGTCCTCGTCCCTTCCATACTGGCTGCCGTGCGGGTCGTAGTGTGCTTTGCTCAGATCCCAGAGTCGAATTGTGGCGTCCATGCCTCCGGTGGCAAGGAAGTTGTCGTCCACTTGCAGTGTGCGAACCGAAGCCGTGTGCCCATCCAGCAGACCGATGCATCGCCCAGCATTAAGATCCCATACTTTGATCGAATCGTCCATAGCCGAAGTGACCATTGTTCCGAAAGGTGCGTCGAAATCGAGAGCCGTAATGGTGTCCTGGTGCGCGCGAATTTCCCTGATGGCGGTGCCAGCCTCAAAATGCTCGTGCAATATCGGCATCGATTTCCGGCGGACCACTCTCTTTTTGGCCTTCGACGCTGGTGTGCCAGCTGCTGTTGGCAGCTTCTCGTAGACGGATTGTGACATGAACCCAGATTCGTCCTGGTCGCCGGCCAGGTCTTCCTCGGTCTTCGTGGGTGTGTTGATCGCGATAGATTCCGCTTCGTCGACGAGATCTTGCGCCTCTTCGAGTCGTGTTTCGACGTCCATGACTGGCACATGTCAGTATCAAACAGCTCACACTATGACCTCAGGTGACAATGCGCTTACGATCGTGTTCCAGTAATGTCTCGTCCTGCTCCAGATTTGCTAGCCTGTCTAGAATGATCCGTCGCATGCCGTGCAGATTGGCGATCTTGTTGTCAATATCGCGAATCTCGCTGCTCGCCATGCTCTTGCGAACACCGAGCATTTCCAGTTCGTGCATCATCGAGGCCTTATCTTTCTTGAGGTTGTGCAGTGCCTGCGGTGTGCCGGGGTTGTGTTCTGTGTCTTCCAACAGCTTCCTGCCTCTCGAGACCCGCCGCCGATGCTTCCTGCCCTCTTCGGTCAGGTCTGGGAAGCTCGCCTTGAAGCCCTGAAAGAGGGAGTAGGAATTCTCGCTCTCGGGGATGTTGGCCAGCAACTCGTCCGGCAAGTAGGTCACGGCGCGGTGCTGGATCTCGGTAGTGGACAGCTTGGAGCGAACCATGTCTGTCGGAGTCGTCTTGGCCATGGAGAACATGCTGCGCTGGATGGTTGGCCGGCGCAGTTGCTTGTGGACTTCGGCGAGGGCGCCATGATAGTGGTGATGATTGCTGTTCCCTTGCTCGGAAAGAGGCCCCATTAAATGGCTCGCCGTCGTGGTGACCTTGCGCCCGAAGGCCTCTATACCACGCGTCTGCGAGTAGCGCACTCTGGTCAGCCCTCACGTCACGATGCACAGCAACAGCAGGTCACGCGGGTGGCGAGCGTGACTTACAGACAGGACCGGCTGGTCGTCTCCGGCGGCCGCATCGTCGTGGAAGCCATAATGGTCATTATCCGAGGCGGCCATGCGTACGTACGTATGCTCGCTCCGTTCGATACGCGCGACGATGGTGGCACAAGGGGCGGCAGGGTAAGGGGGGGGAGACAAGAAAAGGAGAAAGATGTCGAAGCTTGCAGTGGTGGGAACAGCTACGGGTTGTGCTTCGACCAGGTCAAGTTTTGTTTGTCTCAGTCGAGAACCAGATACGTATCCACACCTCGCAGCCAGACTGATCCCAGCAAGGGCCTGGTTGGGGTCGGTCCTGGACTCCTGTCCTGTCTGGATGACGCGCTAAAAATCCCTGAGCTCCCTGCACGCCGGCACGCCGCACGCACGGAACACACCTATGACCTGGCAACGCTAACGACGTGCGAGGCTACAGATTGGGACTATCTGCAGATGATGGCAGGGGGCACTGATTGGTGCCCGCTTCAGCCACTCTTTGGGGGACTATACCGGTACAGTGTGCATGCAGGTCCAGCAGCGTACGAGATTGGCAGCCTTGCGCCGGAGGAGCTGGAATGAGATTTTTGGGACTTTTCCCCTTTTGCTTCTCCAAGCTGGAGCGTCATCGGCCCCGGCTGCAGCATCCCCCAAGGTTTTTTGTGACTCGACGATAAACTGCCCGAATGCGTTTCTCACTCCAACCCGAGGTTCAACACCCCGTTCAGCACCAGAATAACACCCAAGGTCTGGTCTACGATTACCCGTCAGGCTTCCAATCAATTGACGACGAAATGGACTCTCTCATCGACTTATCGGACCCCTCCAAGGCGCTGGACCTGTCCCGCATTCGGTACCAGTTGATGTTAGTCCCTCCCTCTCCAAGCCCGGAGACGTTCGCATTTGTTTGCATCACGACAAACCCGCTGACAACAACACGAAAAGCCGTCTGGAGGACACCATCACTTTCCACCTGATTGAGCGAGCCCAGTTCGCGCACAATAAAACGATTTACGTCCCTGGCGCACTGGACATCCCCAACAGCAACCTGAGTTTCATGGACTGGTACCTCCGGGAACAGGAGAAACTGCAGTCCATCATCCGCCGCTACGACTCGCCCGACGAGTACCCCTTCTTCCCCGAGGCCATCCAGAAGCAGATCCTCAAGCCGCTGCACTACCCGCGCATCCTGCACCCCAACAACGTCAACGTCAACAACAAGATCAAGGATTTCTACGTCGACAAGTTCCTCCCCGCACTCTGCCCCGATTTCGGCCGAGAGGACCGCGGCGAGTCCCAAGAGAACTACGGCTCCTCCGCCACGTGCGACATCGCCTGCCTGCAGGCCCTGTCACGCAGGATACACTTTGGGAAGTTCGTCGCCGAATCCAAGTTCCAGTCGGACCCGGAAAAGTACACGAAGCTTATCAAGGCCGAGGACCGCGAGGGCATCGCCGACGCCATCACCAACGCCGCCGTCGAGAAGAAGGTACTAGAGCGCCTCCGGCTCAAGGTGCTGACCTACGGCACTGACCCCTCCATCGGAGCCGGCCCCGAGAACCAGGCCAAGATTGACGCCGACGCCGTGGTGGCCATGTACAAGGACTTTGTGATACCCCTGACCAAGGAAGTCGAGGTAGAGTACCTCATGCAGCGACTAGAGCCCGTAGACTAGACTTTCGGATAGAAACAGAAATAGAATGTCTCAAAATGATTGTTTTTTTTTCGTTATTTATTCTATTGGGGCGGGCTCAGGTACTGCTCTACCGCCTGGACGGCGCCCTCCCACTTGCCGGCCTCGATCAAGATAAGGTAACCGTGAGACTTGACGCCCATCTCCTGGAAGGCACGCTTGCTGTCCGCCACCGTCTTCTCCTCATTCGTGAACTGGAACGAGCCGTGGGCCGTCGCGTGCTTCACAAACACCTCGTCCTCGGGGTGGAAATGCCACATGGCGGCGTCGGCCTTGGCCTTCTTGCCCTTCCTTTCCGTCTCGGTGAGCGTCGACTCGACCTCCTGGTACGTCTTGGAGAGGATCAGGTAGTGCGTGAACTCGTATGGCTCCTTGTCCTCGACGGCGGCCTCGATCTCGTCGATCAACATGCGGTACATGGGCGGCGCGATCTCGGAGGGCATGTTAATAAGCCTCTCGGAGATGACCAGGCCGACTTGGGCGCCGCTGTTGATGACTGGGGGATCGGGGCAAGGGCGGCGTTGGTCTGGGACTTATCGATGATGTACTTGGCGAGCTCCGCCATCTCGGGCTTTTGGCTGTGCTCCTTGATGTTGAGCGCCGTCATGAGGGCGTAAGCATCGTTCTCCTTGCCGTCGACCTTGACGGTCGATCCGATCGTGGGCTGCGATAGGATCAGGTCTGCGAGGCCTGAGATGTTGAAGAGCGTGGAGTCGACGTCGAGAAGTTGGCGCAGGAGCGTCTTGGTGCCCTGGAAGTCGATCTCCGGGTCAAAGTTGAACCACTCAAAGTCGACGTTTACGACATCAAAGTCCTGTGCCGTGTGAGTAGAGTGTGCCGTATGGTCAACATCCTGCATGCTCTCTCACCTCATCGTCGGAGCTGTCGTCGGCCATCTTCACGTCCTCCGCGGGCTTAGCCTCGTCTCTTTCTCTCTTCATGCCCATCTTATAGTATGTGATTTGGTGCTGTGCCGAGTGAGAAGGTTGGTTCAATGGGTTCAGAAAATGAGACGCTCAATATTGTCCTAAGCAAGTCGGTTGAGTACGAGACGGCCACTGCACTCAGCGCTGCCCTGCCTGTCAGACCCAGTCGGTGAAGATGAAATTTTTGGTGGGGGTGCCCCTCACTAAACTCTTTTGGGTCAAGGAAGCGGCCCGGGTTTATCGATAAGCGCAGCGCCGTGCCTCCCTGCCGAGTGGATCTCCGACTCCCGGCTCCCGCTCTCCATCTCTTCACCTTCTATATCAGTACACTGTCCAGGCTTCACGATGCGTTGCCTGCTTACTTGAGACTGACCAAGAACCCTTTAGGTTTGTCTTTGAAGTTAGGAGCAACTCGCAGACCAGTTCTCGCCTTCCCCAGCGCCTGTCCCAGCTGCCTATGGCCCGCCGGCATTGAGCCTGGATGAGTGGTTTACCTTCCACGTTCTTTTGTGCCATTTGCTTTTTTGGCCAGAGTATTCAGCTTGGGCAGAACTCATCGTCATAAACTTCAATGCGTGAGACTCAGCAGTGCAATACCGCCTTTAATGCATTACCTTCAACCAATGCCTCCCAGACCTCAACTCGTGGGTGGTTCATACTTGGTTCATGGAGTTCTTCACGTCCCGCGAAGCCATCGAGCCTGAGGCGCTATTGTACTTGTCACGCGCAGACATATTGCTTTTAATGTGTTTCATGGTGTACTTGATTGCAATGAAACGTTCATGGCCCAACTGACTAGGATTGGCGGTGTGATCCGACAGGGCAGTGAATCAAGGAAAACATGACATCAATAGTAGCCTCACTGGTAATTCGTTACTTGCGGTTGGATATATCAACACGGCAGCCTGGAGTACACAACATCCTTCCAAGCTCGGAGGTCTTTCTAGCTCCGACCGGCGGATGGTGCACGCACTGCCATAAAAGCCTTGCTTGACGTCAGCAATCTCCTCCATGCCCTCTATCTTCTATTTCTATAAATAAGAGACCTATAAACGTATCAGAATCATCTGCACCACCAGCATTGATACCATAAATACCAATTCTTTTTCGTCGGGGTTCCTTCCGGGGGGCTGCGCGGCCAAAACGTCTATGCTCTCGGCAACGGCAACCCCATTCAGACTTCTCTCTCCCCCTAGGAACAATGATACATTATCTACGAGCGTTACTTGGCCGTGTAAGGGGGATGTATGCAGCTTTCAATCGCTCCTTGGTGGCAAACTAAGAAGATCTGGTGCAGGCAGCCGTCGTATTGACCTCGATTCCACGTTTACCTACAAGGAGAATATTGGCTAGTAAACGGACGGCCTCACCGCCGGAAAGACAGCATCAACTTCGCGGCCGTCAACTCTGGAGATCAGCCCATTCACGCCGCCCGATTGGACGACTTGATGGGCGGTCTGCATTGAAGCAGCACACGCTGTTTTGTGCCACTAGGCACTGCGTCAATGATGAAGTATACGACGAACCGGGACACAAGCAACCACAGTCTCTTGCGCTACTTGACCGCTCGACGACGGTAAAGATCCAATGCGACATGGTCTCGCGCCATGGCCCGTACGGTGAAGCATCGTCGGCGTATTTCGAACTCTGTAAGGACATACTCCAAACCGCATCATTCGGCACCTCAATTGCGCTCAAAGCCATACGACACTAGGGACTATGGCACTCCTCTCCACATGGTACGCTACCCGATTCCGCACCGGATCATTTCTTTAGATGACGAGATTGAAAGGCTGTTGTTTGCAGTGTGCTGAAATCTAGGACCTCTTGGTTCCTTCTCAGGGTTTGACTGCTCTATATATCGCTCTTCAGCCACTGCTACGGCGATCTACTCGCTCAAGTCTGCCCCGTCATAGCCAAGTTGAACGAGACCTCCAGAGTGCATATTGAAGTGCCGCGACATGCTTTCGTGGTTTGCTCTGTCCGTCGCCAATTCTATCGTCCAAACTCATACATACCTGGCATCCATCACAACTAGTTTATTGCTGTTGAACGGAGTGGCTGACCAGCACGCCTCTTCCCTTTCAGTGTTTTGTACCGTGCGTGGAGTGTAAGAGAAAAAGGGGCAGGCCTAAATTTCAAGCGCACAGCTAAAGCCTCTTGTCGTTCAAAGTTTTCTCATCTCTGTATGCGAATTCGGAAGAGTAGGTTGTCCGAATGAGTCTTACGGCCAACGAAAGGATTCCTTGGTTGTTGACCGCTCCGAGGTCAGGTTCATGTTGGTTGGATGTTTGCCTCAGGACACGTGATTTGACCGCGTTTTCGTATATTCTGGCTAAGGACCGTTAGGCGTGGGAATCACGGGATGACTTGTGTGGGCAGTCCTCTGCGGCTGGGGGTCTGAAGTTGGGTCCTACCACGGGTGTACTCGTCCCGCTATTCTCTGGTCCCCGCTAAATGTCTTCTCGGGATGTCTGCAACTGAGGCCGACATTACGTAGTGGAATTTGGCGAGACAATGGGAGCTGTGGTGTAGGATGTGCCAAGAGCTTCACATCAAAGTTGATAACAATGATGCCCAAGCGAATGACCTCCAAGGCGAAGGTTGGCTCCTCACCCACATCGATTGTGATGTCGTTAAGATGGCTCAAGTGCTTGTTAGGCTTTCGAAGCTGAGTATGTACTGTATATTTTTGTCTTCAGTAAAACAATATTTGGTTGAAATCTAGGTCTCTAATCTGCCACAATAGGTATATATGTAAGCTAAGCATCTACCACAGTAACAGGTACACTCGGCCTCGAACGGAACATGATCCGTCATCCATCCCAAGGCCTATGAATCCTCGACCATCTTCTCCTCGGCCTTCTCGCCCGGCGCCTCGACGCCCGCCTCTTCCAAAACACTGGTGCTCTTGGTCACCGTTAACACCGTCGGCAGCGCAAGGACCAAAGAACCTATACTCAGGCCCCAGTTCATGGCGAGTTGCGTCATGGCGCTCGTGTGCTGTGCGTTGATCCTCCACGCCATGGCGCCGCCCGCCGCCTGAAAGGCCTTGTACGCGCGACGAGCACCGCCGCCCTCCCCGTCGAGTTGGACTGCGTGCCCATGAGCCAGTAGCAGTACGACTGCCACAGGGAGTCGTAGGCGCCGTAGAAGATGTACAAAAAGATGGGCCCTGTCGAGATGGACCCCTGGGTATAGTCAACGTCCTGCACATGACCCTGCGCGTGCCGCGCGTCCTGCCACTTCTGGAACTGATACCCACCGCCCCAGATGACCATGCCGGTGACGAAGAGGAGGACCCAGCCGAGGCGAGCGCGGCCGGGGCGCTCGAGCATGGGCAGGTCGAGCAGCAGGCCGATGAGGAGGCCGCCGAACATCTGGGCCATCCAGTACAGAGCCCCGTTGAGGGAGCGGGTGCGGATGTTGAAGGTCATGCCGTTGACGTTGTTCTGCTGGTACGAGTAGAAGACGTTGGCGCAGAAGAAGAGCGGCAGCATGCAGACGACGCGCCAGTTGCACAGCGTCGCGATGGTCATGTCGAACAGGCCCCGTATCGAGTGGTTCTCCGTCTCGGTGGCGGCGTGCAACTGCGCGAGGCGGATGCGCTTCGGCGAGCAGATGAAGAGGCCCAGCACCCAGCCGAAGAGCATGATGGCCATGAGGGCGATGTAGGTAGCGTCGTTCACGGTGCCGGTTGTGGAGGAGAAGTTGAGGCCAAAAGCCGCGAGGGAGCCGACGCCGCCGCCGAGATTGAAGATGATCCAGAAGACGGCGATGGCGCGGCCCTTTTGCGACTCGTGGACGTACGTCGTCATTATGGCGCCCTGAACGATCCAGATGAAGGAGGAGCCGATGCCGAGGATCGCGCCGGCGGCGATGACGAAGGCGCCGTTTGCATTGTCTTGAGGCCGGGTTCAGTCAGACTCTCTGGCGGACTTGCTCAAAGGCGAAAGACCCGGTTGCGTGGTCTGGAGGAGGGGGCCGAGCGACTTACGGTTGAAGTTGAGGAGACTGCCGCTGTAGAGGGCGTATGTCCAGCCGCCGATGAGGAAGGCGATCTTGGGGCCCACGAGGGCGAGGATCGGGCCGACGAAGAAAAGGGCCGCGACGGCCGTGGTGGAGAGGAGGGCGACAGTCGCGTTGGCTGCCACGGTTGAGTCGACTTGACCAGAGCCACCAAGGCCAGTAAGGGCGTTGTACATCTTGCACCTGTCAGCTTTGTGTCTTGTGTCATCTGTGCTAGGGGGGACTCACTCCCGGGAGACAGAAGCAGATGAAGCTGATGAGGATGATCCTGAGACAGAAGTCAGCAGTTGCGATGCATCCAGGAAGCCCGTCAGAACTTACTGCGTCCAAGGGTGAGAGTACAGCCTCATGAGCTTGGAGCCATCTGCAGTCTCGACATCTTCGTCGCCGCCGACTTCAATCGGTGCCTCGTTGGGCACTTGGCGGGTGTCCTCGTCGCTCATGATGGTCGTTTTGGCCCCGGTCGACGACGATATTGGTCGTAAGAGTCTTTGTTATCTGCGCACCGTTTCCGCCTCCACGAATAGCCAAGTGGTTGGATTAAATGAAGATTGCGTCTCTCGGTTCACCGCGACATTTTCCGCCCTCGTGGTTCAGCAAAAAGGTCTCGAGGTAGGAGAAGAGAATGGAACGAGACACGGCAACGTTGAAGTCGAGTTAACGTAAGTTACAGGCACTCCACACCCCTATCTCTCGACGAAAGTTTGCCGCGAGCATCGCCCCCTATTTTTCCCTTTTTACTAGATACAACATAGTAACAACGTGGTGACAAAGCGGGGGGGAGATAGAATAAGATAAGCTGAGGGTCCTTTGTTAGTCGTCTTCTCCGCAGTATCCAATCTTTCTCGAGATGGAGGGTGGGACATTGGCCAGCTGGGAATGCCGCTGTTGCTCCCACATTTGCTCTGGGGAAAACTCTGTGAACTGTGCGGGAACGAGGCTCGAGCTGAGGTCGAATTTAGTGCGCTGATTGGCTCATGAGACTCGGGCGGTGATCCAAGAAACTGGGTCTGCCCCAGCTTTTCGCGCTCCGCGAGCCGGCGCCACCCGCGAAGACGATTCCCCTTGCAGGCACAAGAGTGGACTTTCCTTGAGGCTCCGCCCGGCTTGTGGTGTTGCATGCCGATTTCTCCGATGGAACGTGACATTGGATCTTTGGAGGCGCTGTTTGGACGACTGCGACAACATGGGGCATAGATGATGATGGAACCAAGTGTGCATCCGGAAATCCAGTACACATGTAGTCAAGTTCTGCGAGCTTGGGAGGTGAGTCAAGCCAGGCACAGGCCAGTCGACTTGCAGAGCTTTCTATCTCTTCTCCCGCGCAACTGGGCGGCAGGACAGTGCGTGTTTGGTACTTTTTTTCCGGACAGATTCTCAATTAAAGATCCGACCATCAGCGGCTGAGTGACGCAAGAGGCGGGATGACTCTCCGTCTCAGAGTGTCTTGGTGCAATTCCCGTGTGCCGGTCACTGGGCTCCGATCTGCTGGTAGGCGCGGGGAATCGGGGGAGGCGAGTCAAGCAATCATTGCTTCCAAAATCCGATGTTGAAGTCAACCAGGCTTCATCGGGTCGGCGGGGGTAGGGTGTGTTTGGTTACAGGAAAAAGGACAGAATACTCAGGATCCCCATTAAAAGTCTTGGGGGAAACGTGCCTCATATCGATGTTGAAGGGGAACCCCAGAACAACGTGGCCGTTGAAACGTTACTTTGGGGTGTCTGACAAAAGAAGAATGTGTGGAAATCCGACCGAGCACGTACCCAATCTCGAGCCCTTAAGCTCATGACTCCATGCCTTCTCCCCGTGGGGACGCCAATGTCGTACCCAGCACAACCCACAATGGGTAGCTTCTGACAGACTCGTGAGTGCGGGAGGGTTCCATGAGTGAAGCGACGGAGCAATGGGGGGTTGTCTAGACGATTGAGGAGACCAAGCCGTCACGTCATTGTGGGCTTTGAATGGTTTGCTCTGACAATATCGGGATCCCGACGTATCAAAGAAGCTCGGGGACCGGTACGGATCCCGGGCCCGGCACCGCCGAATCCTAGAGGGGCCCCCGAGGCCCGAAAACCTCCGCTTCTCCGAACCTCTTCTCCGGCCGTCCTGTTTACACTCGACCAAAGCCGCACCAACCGCATACGCCATGGAATGGCCTTCCCGGCGATTCGCCCCGCCACCTTCGTGACTTCTTCTGGTATGAGCAGGACCGCCAACGCATCTTCAACGCCCATAGTCAGGTCATTTCGTCTACGCTTTGGATGCATCGTCAAGCTTTCCTTTCATGCCATATAAAGCATAAAAGGCCTGCGCTTGAGCCCTCAGTTTATCCCGTCCTGGAAGCATGGCGCCGTTCCCCGCGCGCGGCTGGTGTTACTATCGACCCCTAAGCACTTCACTCCTCGCACCCCTTCATCCCCCAACATAGCGGCGGGCGAGACATACATTGCTACCCGAGACACGGGATCTATCGGCCAACGGCTCCCCACACGTGGCATATCGTTACAGAGGCTGAATTATAAGAAGAGGGTGTGACAACCAATGTGCATAGTAGACTAGGCCTCAAATTATGCGGGACGTTCCCTGATATCTCTGTCCCGTGGACTGTAGTACGCCCACTACGTCTACCCTTGCCATCTTGGCGGGCCGGCGGCACTCCCAAGCCGGGACCGCGTCGCCTCTACCCGCTCCAACGCCCATTGGTGGGCAAATTTCACCTCCTATAGGCGTGACAGGCCCCAGCATGCCATCCCATTCGCCGGTGGACGACAACCTATCTAACCGCCCTATTTCTCGACGTTCGGGATAATGATGGGCGCGGATGGGTGCGGCGGACGTGAGGTCTGTCGCTTTGCAAGCTTGATGTGATTGTGCTGGTTTTCCGCCAAACATACCTGTAACAGGTGCAATCCGGTAGTCATCGTGACAATTCTGAGCTGATAGATGATATAGCCGCCCATTGTGATGCAAATGGAGGATGGACTTCCGTCGCTCGAACCAAGAACCTCCCTCACTTTCAACTCCTGCACGTAAAGGTCTTACAGTCGTAGATGGATCCAGCCTGAGACTCAGAACACAATCGGACAATGATATCCAAGGATACGATGACCTCCTGTGGCACTTAGGGTCCCCAAGGCCTTGTGCCAGAACAAAGGACGTCTTTGCGGGGATGGTTTCCGGAAGCTTGCTGTACCAGAACAATAGGAATGGTGGCAGTCGCAGTCATAAATAGACTGCGATCTGCTGAAACTAGCGGACGTCCGTACCCAGGCACACGCAGCAGACTGAAATCATGTGTCAAGGTACGGAAACCACAATGTCCTGCGGCCACACCCTGCGGTCCCGCCTCCGAGACTGTGGCGAGGCTGACGGGTGCAAAGGCGAGCGCTGGCAGCCCGCCTTCATCAACGACAGTTGCGCGGCATGCCATCGACCCATGAACTACCAACAGAATCGCGCGCTGCACGAGGCCGAGCACGCTGTCCTGATGGCCGACTACAGACGCGCCGAAGCTGGTGGGGACGAGGAGAGCATGCGGCGCCTCCGGCGCACCATGCTCGAGCACACACGGTCGTCGCGGCAGAGGAACTTTGCGGTGAGTCTGGTTCGGGAAGAAAGGTACGGCGACGTGCAGTGGCCTGGGGTTGGCGGAGGAGAAAACGGTAACGCCCCTTCGATCAACGAGGGGAGCGGGACGGGATCTGGGAATAGTTCAAATGATTTGCAGGCTGGGATATAGATACAAACTCAGAATGCCTCTCCAAGTGGGACGGCGTTGAATGCCATGACCTCTGAGAAATACGATCCAGAATCCTCACCACGGTCCCGAAAGCTGTGGGAACCCACCGAGCCGTACATCACTCGGACCCATAAACTGCGCAACCTCCCAGGCAGATGGCATGTAAGCCATCTGGTTCGGAGAGTCCTGTCGCGACTGACCCGCGCTGCCCTGCTGCGTCTGTACCTCCTTCTTCGCTTGGTTGAACTCCTTGACCCTGGCAGTGCCCAGCTTGCCGGCTCGCCTCTTGTCCGTGGAACATCGGAGCAGAGGCACCTGGATCACGGCGGAGAAGATATCTCTGATTTTCTGCTCCGGTTGGTTGTGCCGCCTCGCCACCTCGTCGAAGGGGAACATGTCGAGGCACGTGTCGGCGATGTCAACGATGATGTGTTTTGTCGTTGGCTGCGTGTCGGGGATTCTGGCCGTTTGCGACTTCGAGCTGGCGGTCGCTGCTTTGAGCGGTTTGGGAGGCGGTTGCTGCGTGGCGTACGGTTGTGTTTGCGCCGGGGGTGGTGCAGATCCGAAATGGAACATACTTCCTCCTGATTGATGCGGAGAAAGTTCACGAGGCAGATTTGACTGTTGTGGAGGGATGACAAAGTGACCGGTTGGCCCGGTCATCAGAGGCTGCTGGAGGATTGGACCGTACATGGCTCCAGCCAGGGCATTGTGATAAGGGTTGAGTCCTAAGAGGTGCGCCCAAGGTTGCTGGATGGTGGGTGGGGGAACGGAGGTTTGGCTTGGTGTTGACGCCTTTGTAGCAGGTGAAAGACCCGTGGTAGAGGCCATGTGGGCAGCTTGCTGCCTCATCCTCGCCTCCATACACTGCCGGCACGGTCCTTTTGCCCCCGATGCAGGAGGCACGCTACAGTTGCCGACCTGCGCATCCGACATACCATGAGATCCGAAGTGGGCAGCTGAAGTCGGCGGGCTCGAAACAGGAGTAGGCTGACGAGTATGGAGTTGAACTTGGTTAACGGTGAGGTTTGAACATCTCTTTGTGCGTTGGTGTGACGGAGCAAGCGCAGCACCCTTCGACACAGTGTCAGCACACGAGTGGTCTGAGATCAGCCCCGCGGCGGCGTGCTGCTGAGGGCCAAGCTTCGCATCTGCTACCAGTACCGTGTTGATATCAGGAGTGATCTTCATCGATTCAGTGGTGCCAGCTGACTCTGGAGCGGTATGAGCCGGAATCGCGTCCTTTGTAGTCTCAGCGCGGTTCTGGTTCTCTGGCTGTAATTGACATGCCATACCTTGCTCTCTCGCCGCCGGCGGTTGAAATACATGAGTTGGGTTGCTGATCGGCTCAACCGGTTCGGGCCAACCAGTGACGGTCGCATGGCCCCCGCTCGAGCGCCCACTTGCAGCTTTACGGATCTGATCAATCTGAAGCATCGACGGAGAGATGTACTCTGGGACCGTTTTAGGTGATATGGGCGGTGAGCTTTGCGGGCCGGTACACGGTGCAGTCCAAAATGACGCTGGATAGTCAGACCTCTCTGGAGTCGGCATGGAGCATCCTCGCATCGGATCCAAGTCCGGCATCTGGATCGTGGGGGCAGGACCAACCATGCCGGTGCTACCTCGTCTTTCCGGCGGAGCAATCGGCTTGGCGGGCTCGGGCGGCGGATGGCTACTGGGAGCAGGCGGCCCCACGCGCGGTGAGCTTGTGATCGATTGTGGCGTGGTCTTGTGGCAGTCGATCTTCCTCTTCTTGACAGGATTGGAGGATACGAATTGGACATCGTCATCCTCTCGTTTGGCTGGTATGACAGGTTGTGGGTATGATGCGGGCATTGTTGGAAAGACGGGAGGAAACATGCCAAAATGATGATGAGAGCTTTCCATCTTGATGAGAGAGGGTGAGGGAGAGACAGATGGTGCCTTGAAAGTGTGGGAGCGGGAGCGGACGCAACATCGAGGAGACGGAGAGACGCCGCTAGCTGATAGGGATGGCCAAGCATCCATATTTGAACCCTGTCCAGACCAACAATCGCTTCACAGAGTACATGTTGGAATGCCGGGGAAGCTGGGCACGGCGGCGGCAGCAAGCCATGAACAGCAAAGAGAGAAACCGAGAGAAGGGCGTTGGTACGTTGCACAGTTTGTCTTTCAACGGCGTCTTTGGTCCGGCGGACACCACTCTGGTAGAATGAAGGCCAAATTCACAGCGCCTTGTGTACTGTGTCAAGCACTTTGGATGCCACTTTTTCTCTCTCCAGATACAGATTGCCACTTGGCAGGGAAGCCGCATCAGGTACCTGGGTGAACGCCCCAGCCGTGCAGCCACCGACTTGCTTGCCTATCATCCCCCTTAGTGTTGAAAGATTTCATGTACTCTATTGATTGTCTACAAAAACCGCAGAGCTTGACATTAAGAGAACAGGAGCACTTGTTCCCTTGTGCAGTGGTCGATACGCCTCCCCCATCTCGGCTCACTAAGCCTTGAATCTCAACAGGGTTGGCTGTGCCGGGTACGCAAAGGAGCCTAAGGCATTGAGTAAGCAGTGTAAAGAGGCTGAGGCCATATTTTAGCATGCTGTAAACAGCTCTGGAGGCGAGGTCGTAGAAAGGCAAGAACGGTACAGATGTGTGTACCGCTGGTTGCGACAGAGACACCAAGTAAAGGTGCGATCATAGCACTGCAGATAAAAGCACTGTGAAAAGGGATGCTGCATTTGGATTGAATGTAGGTTGGAGAGCTTAGCCCCCACAAGAGCCTCTACACGGTGCTATTGGCCAAGAAACGGGGCCAATGACCAGCTACGTGGCTTGACCGTTCTCTCAGCCTCTTCATCAGCCTCAACCTTGTTTCGGGGCTGGGGTCGGTAGCTCCTGCTCATCCGTGGACCTCCACTGATACTCCCCACATCGCGGGGCGGCCTTGAGGCAGCTTCACCTACCCCCGACTCCAACTTACCTTACAACAACGACGTACAACCACCAAATCAAGGACGCCTCCCCGTCTCGAGTCTGCATTCTGTTCTTCTCGCATGGTATCGACTCTCGGTTAGGAAAGTCTACATTTCCAGGCAACGGCCAGAGCATCGCCGGCCATGGCCTCCAGCGTCAACCCGCTCATCTCGAGCCAGAAGTCCTCGGAGCTCCAGGCGGTTCTCCACCCCCTCGTCCTCCTCACCATCTCCGACTACATTACCCGCCATACCCTGCGCTCGCAGCCGGGGCCCATCGTCGGCGCCCTCCTTGGCCAGCAGAATGGTCGAGAGATCACCATTGAGCATGCATTCGAGTGCCATACGAAGCAAGCACCAGAGGTGGAAGGCGGCTATCTGCTGGACTCTGAGCGTTTCGGGGCAAGGTTAGAGCAGAGTATGTGCGCGCCTCACAGTCGAATCACGATCAAGTTTTTGAATGCAGACGCTAACGACCACTCAAGTGAAGACAGTCCATAAGGACCGCAGCCTCGACCTTGTCGGCTGGTACACCCTCCTCGCCGCCGCCGGCCCGACTCCTACCATCCTCCCGATCCACCACCAGCTGCTCTCCGAGTTCAATGAGTCCGCCCTCCTCCTTGGGTTCCACCCGGAGGAAGTTTTCACCCACTCCGTCGGTGGCAAGCTGCCCATGTCCATCTACGAGTCCAACTACGAGGTCGACGACCCAAGGGCTGCCGAGGCCGACGGCGAGGACAAGAAGATGGATGACGGCGAGTCCAAGCTGAAGCTCCGCTTCCGGGAGCTGCCCTACACGGTCGAGACGGGTGAGGCCGAGATGATCAGTATGGACCACGTCGCGCGAGGTGCTGGCAACGCCACCGCTATCGAGGCCCCTAAAGAGGCCGCTAAGCCCAAGGTTCAGCTCGTCGAGTCGGGCGGTAAACGCCGCGTCATCATGGCGGACGAGACGGACGACAAGCCCCCCGTCGAGGTCCAGTTGTCGTCAGAGGAGGAGGAGATGGTCGCCGCCCTGACGGCAAAGGCGAACGCCGTTAAGATGCTGCAAGGTCGCATCCGCCTCATCACGACCTACCTCGAGCGTCTGCCACCCGAATACCTCCCGGGCCTAGAGATACCCGCCACCTCTGCCGATGGTTCGCAGACGACGCCCTCGCACACGATCCTCCGCCAGATCCAGGCTCTCGTCAACCGGCTAGGCCTCGTCGTCCCCTCTGATGTGGAAGCCTTCGAGAAGGAGGTTCTCTGCGAGGAGAACGACGTGGCCATAACCTCGCGACTCAACGATCTCATGCAGAGCATCAGCGGCATGCGGGACCTGGGCAAGAAATTCGCTATCACAGAGGCTGCCCGGGGTCGGAATCGTGGGGGGCCCCAGCTGATTTCCCAGGCTACGGGCCCTCTAGCTTCAACCTCCCCGGCGCAGGCGATATCATGATGTAGAGTGCGGAGGCTAAGCAGCCAGGCACGGGCTCTACTGGAGCGGCTGCGCGCATCATCGGCCTATCTGGGAATCATGGAGAGGCGTTCAGGGATAATGTAGACATGACCATACGTACAAGGGGCCAGAAAAATGGCTTCGACCTCAAAAATCATCTTCAACCCACTAGAAATGGCCAACTCAGATGTGCCACGCCTTGTTGGTTCACTCCATGGAAATAGGACCACGTGAGCAGAACGGATTGTGGATTTGTTTTACTGTCCTAGCCTTCAGTTTTGAGATTATACCTATATCCTAACTACCAGTTTTTTCTTGTGCCCCAACATCCCCAAATCAAGGGAAAGAAGATCTATAACCAATTCATCATCGCTGCCTGCCACTTCTCTGTTGCAACAGCCAGCCCTGCCGACTCTGCTGTACTATGTAGGTATCAACCAACACTCAAGCGCGCTTGCTCAACTAACACTTCCTACCCCTATTATTTACATAAAATCATGAAGCCTAGGGGGAAAGGGGGGAGAAGAAAAGAAATAGAGGGCGGGGGGGCTGTTTGGGTGACAGACCGGGGGTGGAGGATGAAAAAAGAGGATGAAGAAAAAAAAAGAAAGAGAAAAGTCTAGTTTGGTATCAATCATCAGGCTCACGATGGGGCAAATAAACCAAGGACGAACAGCTACAACAGGGCTTGGATGGAAAGCACTTCCCCTCCTTCAGGCCTCGATGACAACCTTGAGAACCAATTTTCCCTCGTCGTCACAAGTCCGGCTCGCCAGCTCGAAGGCTTTTGAAGCGTTATGGAGGCCCTTGAACCGATGGGTGACCATGTCATCCAGACAAGGAAGGCCTCCATTACCCTTGGCGCAGAGGAGACGGACACCCGTCGGGTATGTGTTAGCATATCGAAAGATGCCGAGAATGTCGATTTCCCTCAGATGTGCGACGGACAGCGGGAGCGTCTGCACAGGAGTGCCCATGCCCACCATGATAACTTTGCCACCAGGTCTCGTGGCGTACAGGCTAGTCTGCATGCAAACCTCCTTTCCGGTGCACTCGAAAGTGACATCGACGCCATCGTCTTCGCCGTCCATTTCGAGTTCTTCGGGGACTTTGGTAAGAGCGAGTATCTCTGTGGCCAACATCTTGGCACCCTCGAATTTACTGTGGACACTTTGGACGGAGAAGATGCTGGCAGGAGTCATGACGCCCGGGTCAGCTGGTGTCGAAGTGCCTGAGCTGCTATTGACGACGTGTCCGTGTGTGGCAAAGCCCTTCTCGACTGCATAATTGACCCGGCCGGCGTCGACATCGGTGATGGTGACTTGGGCGCAGCCAGCTTGGCGAGCCATTGCTGCCGTCAAAAGTCCAACGGTTCCTGCTCCAATGACCAGTGCCGTGGATCCAGGCTCGGGCGTCGCCCTGTTGACAGCATGAATTGCCACGGACAGGGGCTCAAGAAGAGCTGCTGCTTCGTAAGATACGTGGTCCGGGATCTTGTGGCACCATGCCGCTGGGTGATTGATCCGTTCTTGGAGAGTGCCTTGGTAATGGGGGACGCTCTTGGCGCTGGACCTGAACTTCATCTTCTTGCAAAGATTGTATCTGCCCTTGCGGCAGATAGTACACTGGCCGCATGGAACGCCAACCTCGAGAGCGACGCGGTCGCCGAGCTTGAAGCCTGTGACCTGAGGTCCGATGGCAACGACCTCGCCTGAGGACTCATGGCCTAGGGAAAGGGGATGACACGCGCAGAGGTCTCCGTTGGCGAACTTTTTGTAGTAGCTGACGTCGGACCCGCAGATGCCGGTCCGTTTGACGGCAATCTGCAGCTCTCCAACGCTCGGCTCTTCGATCGTTCTAGTCTCCTGCGAGCGTCGTTAGATTTAACATATTACAGGCGGGGCCTGAAGGACTAGAGGCGTCGGGATGCGACAGGATCAACGTGGGGGATTGTGTAACAAAGCCCACATTCTCCACGTCACAACCCATACCAAGAAGCTGCACTTACCAATCGCAAGTCCCGCGGACCATGCAAGACAGAGGCAGTGACAGAGGAAGACTTTGACTTGTAGACGGGTAGATGCATTGGTGCCATCTCTCCCGTTGCAACTGGGGCCATGTCAAAGTTGGATGCGCCTGCGGCGTGGGGTGAAGCGTGGGATGTTGGGATGGTGACGGTATAGGGTGGTGAAGGGGGGCTTGGCCTAACTTCCTATTAGGGAGGGCGCGCTCAGTGGGATTGGCCCAGGTGCCGGATGAGGGGTGCCGGCAGCAAAAAGTGATGATAGCAACGAGGCGAGGGTCTTGGGGACGGAGAGGGGACCAGCGCGGGGTGTCTCGAGGACTGATAGGTTCGCTTTGGAGTAATGGTATTTGGGGGTAACAGAGCCACAAGGAGGAGGCAGGGTTTCTTGTGGGATGAAGATGTAATGGTTCAAGCTAAGACAACAGCCACGGGGGGGATAGAGGTGGGCAACTAGTTTTATCACTTGAGAAATGAAATGATAACCGGAGCGTAAGTAACCGTGATAAAGAGATAGAAAACTCTGGCACGAGGTGTCGTAGCCCCCACCCCTTAAGTAGCTTGGTTGCTTGCCCGGCTCCGGACTCTCTTCCTGGTGAATGGTGTCCATGGTGGTGTCAATCAGTGATTAGCAACTTGCATGGGCCTTCTTGGGTGAATGGGGAGCCGGAGAGCCGCCGCGAATCTTGAGCATACCTATCGAAGGGGGCCATGAGTAGCAGCGTTAGCCAAGTTCGCCCAACCAAACATCGACCAGTTATCGGAGCCAAGCTAGGAACTTCTCCGTACGTGTAATCTCGGGAAATCATATGCAAGAGACACCTAGCGACGGAGCCAACTCAGCATCCGGCAGGACGACCCTTGGCTGGTACCAAACTGGCTCATGACGGGGGAAGAGATGAAAGGGACGTCGGGCGGTACGTGGTTTGGCAGGGAACGAGTCTTGACGAAGCAGACCGGGCTAGGAGGTGCCCGCATTTGGGCAGCATGTATGCTGCACTGGGCTTACAGGCGTGAGGGCATTGGCTGACGGGCGACGATGGACTCGTGAACAGGAGGTCGGATGGAAGTAACTTTTCGCCTTTTGCGGTGACTGGGCTGGGCCCTGTTGAGCCAGTTCCGCAACTCTCGAGACCTGGCATGGGTGAACCGCCTACAGATTGGGGACTAGCGGCTGGTGATAAGATGGTCTGGATGGCATCAGTGCGGTGACAGGTAACGGCACGCATGGGCTCCAACTCGATAGCCACAGACTCTTGCCTCGGGTGCATCTGGTGCAGGTTGCGGTGACGGACCATGCCTGTCTCGGGTTGCTAGTCGGTGGGGGGAGAGCATGTGTCGACAGTGGTGAACCGCAGGAAAAATTATTCTCTCTCGTCCCAATGGCAACAAGGCCACATGCAAGAGCTAGGATGGCTGGCAAAGCGGACAGCTAAGGTATGGATGGTCGGTGAGGTACCCGGGAGCGAGAGCCCGGAAGGGAATGGAGAAGACAGGGATAGGGGGGAGGGGTAGGGAGGAGGGGGAGTGGGAAGGTGCCTGCAACGGGGATGCATGGCTCAAGAGTTCAAACGGAGGGGAACACGGGACGAAATGAGGAGGTGTGGTGGACAAGGTAGGTGCCGTGGGCAGCGCCTTGATCTGCCAAGGGCTGTGCTGGGTGAGATGGGGAGGGGACAATCGTGGATGAATTACGAGAGATGATGGGCAAACAGCCCATGATGAGATATTGCACTGAACCAGCCAGAGAGCGGGGAAAAGGGTATCGAGCCTGTGGACGGACAAGCGTACCGATGAGTAGACGGTGAGAGGGTATCAGGGATAGGCTGGCGACTGGGACGGATAACACGGTCGGCCAAGGTGCCGCAGGAGGTTCGCGATGGCGTAACGATTCGTGGCTCGTGTCGAGTGCGTCGAGTTCTCCTGTATCGACAGGGCCATCCAGTAGAGCCCCGTTCCGCTTGCCGAATGGCCCGACGATGCAGGGACGAACCAAGCACCCGACGGCGGTTGGAACTGGGCTGGGGACTGGATACCGAACTTTTCATGTGAACAATGTCGAGGAATATGTGTAATCGGACGACCAGTGCGCATATGTCGCGACACACAAAAGGGCAACATCGCTTGCTGTGACGCTGCGCCTATAGTCATGGACCGGGGACCGGACGTTGACTGAATAAAACCGCCGAACGATGCGTGTCGTCGGATGCGTCTCGATGGAGAATGGAGATGGGAAGAACGAACGAGGTTTGGGCGGATCGGAAGAACCAGGATCTTTTACCCAGTGTAATTCCCTCTCCTGCCTGCGTCTTCATTGCGTGCTTGCCGAATTCCTTCTGTCATTTCTATTGTTGAAGAAAGAGCCTCCAATCTCCTTCTTCGCGATGCCTGTCACTTTTGACTTTTTGGCTGCACTGGCCGCTGCCACGGAAGGTATCTCGCACAAACACCGGTATTACATGATCAAATTGGAGTTTAGATGATGGATGGGCAGCCGGCATGGAGTCGCCCCACCCAACCAGCGCCCTGCATACATTTTCCGCTTCTCCCCATTCAACTCCCCATTCAACCGCGTCTCGCCCACCACCAACCCGTTGCTCTATCCGCCAGACGTCTTTTCCAACGCTTCCTACCGTCCATTTGCCTTCGTTACAGATGCAGGAATGGCCACCTGCCAGCCTGCCACGGGCTCAGATAAACTCGCCAATTCGCTCCTCGTCCTGAAATGGAACGAACCGGCGGCTAAGGCAGGTCGAAACGTCCTTCCCTCTCTCGCCTCTGCACATCCAGCTGCATGGCTTTTGCCGCCCGCTTTGCCTCTTCCCTGCCGACTTTGTCAACCGGCTGTCGACGTTCTAGAATTGGAGATGCCGCCCCCTGCACCATCTCAGGTACTCATCATGTACATCGTCATCGCCTACCTCTGGCTTCGAAATTGTTTGGTACGACAGGGTTTGTACAATCTACCCTACCTCGACCGCTGGTGGCGTACATTCCGTACTTTCCGCGGAATGACTGCATGCTACAGCCGTTGATGGTGTTCGTCCGTTCCCTCCTCGTCGCCCGTCCTGGTTAGCGACATCGAACGATTGTGTAAGTCGATCACTTCGAACCTGATACCAGACCCGCGAGATCTTCGTTGTAACAGCGACATGACGTCCCGTCAAATGCATGGCCGAATTCTCGTCAACCCGCAATACTCTTCGCAAGCCATCCACAGCCTCCGGCGACGTCTCTTCCCTCCTATCAAGTTCACGCCTCGAGACGCTTGCTGCATGCTTGGCCCCGCTGTGACGGCCATCCTACAAGGTTCCTGGCCACGACGGCAGAAACTCCTCGGGACCCTCTGAGGGGAAGAGGAGAGGACCGTCCTGGTTACCGCCCCGTACCAAGGGGCTCGACCCCTTGCAAGTTCTCTGGAGCGACTTTGGACCCAGCAGCCAAGGACCATCTCCAACGAACATTGGACACGGCGGAACCTGTGCCTCCTTCACCTACTTCGACCTTCGTCAAGCCGGCCCGGATACGGCAGCGGTCCTTGACTATCTTCATACCCGGTTTACGAACTTTGTGACGCAGCATCGTCTCAGCCGGCATGCGAGGCAACAATGTGTCCCTGGTGCCAAATACCATGCCCAGGCTTGTACCTGTACGGCTTCCTTCAACAGACAAATGGCGAACAGTATGCGGATACACCGCATCTGCAACTCCGTTTTACCGGCCCTATGGCAAGACACCTGCACATGGCTCTTTCAGGGACCAGCCCGGTTGGGTGCCGACAGCTCAACCATCAGAACCGCAGTGGACCCCTTCGTTTATCACACTCACTCTCCCAAGCTGTCGTTGCAGCCCGTTGCCAAATATCAGCCGTCTCAGCGATATGAGGATGGTCTGATCCCTTTCCAAAGTCGGAGCCGTCACTCGTAATACGGGGATACGCCGTGCTCTTTTACCGAACGTGAACGTGAACGTGGCAAGCAGGAGATTGTGGCGACGACGTAGAAACGCGGCCAGGACCCGCTCAGCCACGCCATCTAAGCGACAACGTCGGCCGGATCTGCAAATGCGCAGTGCCGAAGAGCGGGCGAATAGGGTTGCTAATCCTGAAAGCCGCTTCCCACGGCAATTTTGTGTCCATTTAAACCACCTTTGGTCAAGCCGCTCTGGGTCAGGACGGCATAAACATGCCCTAGTCCTGGCGTCTGGTTGCTGCAAACGGAGCATCTCGTCAATCCTAGAGTTTGGGGGGATGCCATGACATCGTTTGTGCCATACAGTAGCGTCATGTGCGGTCGCAAAGCCATTGGCTACCGGAGCGGGACTGGTAGACATCTCATACTTTGAACAGGGTAGGTTTGTTCCAAGAGGCAGAGTACAGGCGCTTGAACTCCTTGGGGGAGAAGAAGCAAAGGCCTCAATTCTAAACAGACGATCTCCAAGACGCGTCGGTCGGAGAGCTTGAGCCGGCGGACTCGTCCCTCGACGTGGCAAGATCGACCTTTTTGGCGTCACCAGATGCAAGATGAATCACAAGGTGGCTTGCCGAATCTCTCCACGGTCCGCATCTAAGCAATCAAATAAATTACAACCACATGAGCTGTCTGGCCATCACCTTTCAACGGCCGTTGGGATGCACTATCCTTGAGAAATTTGGAGATGAAAGTCAAATTTGGAGAAGCCCTGCAACGTCACGCAATCGGATCGCTCAGCACCATGTCCATCCAGGGTCCCCGGAAAACCGGGTGGAGCCTGCTGGAAAGTGAGGACGGCGCATCTTCTCATTTGCCTCGAGCGAAGCCATTCCTAAAACGTTCGTCTCGACACTTTCCTCCGCGATAAGCATGCTGGCCGCTCGCTGGGACGCACAGAACGGGCCGACGAGGTCCTTTGCCTTGTTCTCTTGGAATAAATTTGAGCTCAGGTGGTTCCAACACGCCCGCGGACGACCGGGAGATGGTTCTGCCCGAATACTAGTATAGAGTCATGCAGGTTCATCAATCTTGTATGTGGGACTGTGAAGACGCTCGAACCGTCGTAACGAGGCCAGCGCCGACGAGGTTAGCATGTATTCCGTCAAGATTGGTTTGTACGAGCAGGAAGTTGACCCTGAATCCGATATCCCAGGTGAAGAACGCCAGAGACAATTGACAGCTTAGATACAAGACGAGCCACCGAGAGGAACCACTGCAGCAGGCGTGGCCAAGCGCGTACATTGCTGCCCATACATTACGCCTCAACTCTATTTCCTTGGCCGCAGACAGTCTGACCAATTCACCGACTTATCAGGCAGGAGTGAGATGTGGCTGATACCTCATCGGCGACTGTTTCCCCAACCTCTGCTTTCACCAATGTCGTTGCCGACAACATCCTCTGCGGCGGTTGCGAATGTTGAATAACCTTTCATTATTCCCATATCAATGACATGGTAGTGTGTGAGTGAGGAGCCCAATGCGACCTCACTAGACCGGCGTCGCTCCTCGGGTACAAGGCCGTCAGCGGGGGATCTACCGGGTCTTTGGAAGCGACTGAAACATGTTCGCATCTATCACACAGACGCGAGATAGATTGAGTGAGAAAACTGGCTTACTCGGATGCTGACAGGAACCGTTTTGCGACACGTCGGGGAGCTTGAGGGAACAGCCACAAGCTGACAGCAAGGTCTACCTGCTTCGCATGGGGAGAACTACCGGCACAATGTGTCAGTCGAGAAAGGATCGACCCTACTGTGGCTTGCATTCGGCACGACCTGACACATCAACAACCAAGCATCTTGATGGTGTTTGCGCAGGGCAAGTCTTGGTTCTGAGAAATACTGGCGACTCGGTCTGCCCAAAGCTTCTCGTGCTCCCTGGAGAAGCAGATAATGCTTCCCCGGCCAATCCGAAGGATAGCAGCTATCTCACGTCATGATTGATCGAGTCATGGTTCATTGATAGATATGTCGTATGAGAGCAAAGGTACCTCGTTTTCAGAACGTTGGCCATCCCAAAAGGCCAACAAGTGCAGGCTTCGATACCGCCACCAGAAGCACGACTTGTCGTGGCATCTTGGGCCGGTCTCGCCCCCAGCCGCGCACCGACCTCCTGTCATCGCTCTCCTATCGTCTCGTTTCTTCCCTGGAGACATGTGAATCTTGTCCCGTTGCAACAGGATGGTTTGGCATGTGCATCCAGCATCCAACAAGCAACGGTCGGGCGGGCAGAAGGGGGGGAGGGGGGGGAGACAGGGAGTCAGCCAACGTGCCGACGTCGTGGACCGCGTTACGACTCTGCATCTATCCCCCCTCCCCCTTTCCCTCACCGCCAATCGATCCGATCAGGCAACCCCTCAAATGACAAGCGAGAAAGGGCCGACGCGGCACTGGGGAAGCACGGCGCCCTGCGATGCGATGCGGCGGGGGCCAGGAAGAGACGCGACCTCAGGTTGCGAAGCGCTGCAAGTGGGTGTCATTGGTGCAGTAGTAGAAGAGCAGAAAGCGGCAGCAGCAGCAGCAGCAGCAGCAGCAGCAGGCAAACAGGGACGGCAGGTGCATGCGTATGGTGTACTCTGCTGCAAGCTCGAGGCAAAGGCGATGCTGTGCGGTCCAATGTTTCCCCCTCCGGCGGCACAATCTGGGACTTCTGGAGGACGTGCCGCCGCCGCCACCACCACCACCACCACCACCCGGACGCCGAGCCGTCACTCTCGAGACTCGTGGAGGGCAACTAGTACGTGGTCGCCATAATCCCAGGTCTTGCACGGCACATGCTGCAGCACAAACAGACATGGCAAGGGAGAGAAAAACAAGGCTCATACTTTGGGAATCTATGTGTGTGGAAGCACATACAGGACGGATACAACATTACACATCATGCGAGGGTTTTTGAAAAAGTGCCTGTACCAAGACTGAAAAGGTCTTGGTCAAAAAGTCCCCCCTCCCTCGGGCGCTTTTCCCGTCGCCCGTCCCTCGCAAATAACCTTGCGCGCCGACTCATTAGAAGGTGCTGGTCGCCAATCGGCTTGCCGCGTTCCTCGCGTCGACTCGGTCCTCGTCGTCTTCTTCTGTCACACCGGACAAACTCGCCCGGCCGCCCGCTGCACCGAGGCCCTTGTTTTGCCCTGCACCTTGTCCGTCGTCGCCATCTCCGTCCTCGGGAACCCCAGCCATAAGACTGCCGGACACGCTGCGGTTCAGCGTGTCGGTGCGTCGTGGAACACCGCTCCATGCATCACCCTTGGGCCCTTGGCTGGCTGCCACGCTGGTCCTTCTGACGGGAGGGTGAGCCTCGCGTCCGAGTCGACTCAGACCGCCGGATGCATCGATGGCGCGAATGTCTGGCCTTACGCTTTCCAGCACGGCAAGAGCACGTCGTTCCGCCTCGATCTCGCGGATGACATACTCCCTGATGCTGAGCCGCAGGTCAGCCGCAGTTCTCGCAAACCACTTTCGGCGCTCCTGTACGAGATTTTGGGTGACACGGGTCGTCTTCTGGTAGAGGTAGGTCTCGTTCTGACGCGCGTCGTCGAGAGCAGTGATGGCCTCGTCGACTTTTCCCGCCTGACGTTCGAGCTCGCCTTGAGACGATCGGCGGCGTTAAGCTTACTGCGTGTGTTCTCCTGTGCTTGAAGGAACTCGCGGATGAGGATTTGACGGTTTGTGAGCGATTCCTTGACGACGAATGAGTCTTGAGAGTGGTACTGGAAGGGGTCACCGATTGTAGTGGCCTCTGCAGTGGCCTGTGCAGCGTGGTAGTCGCCGACGGTTTGTACAATCTTGCCAAGCTTTCGGTAGGCGTTGGCGAGACCTTGATGGGGCTCTTGGATGTGCATGGAGCCCAGCTTGACGCCAAAGTCGGACTCGGCCAATCCGAGACCTGGATGATATCAGACCGGTGAAGGCGGTGCATTATCGGGTTGGTTGACGTGGACTTACCTCGACGAGACTTGACAAGCTTATCGACTTTGTGGCCGGCATCCATAGTTCCCAAGTAAAAGAGCTTCACAATCGGACGAGCCTCCTGAAGCTCCGGGGTGTCGTCCGGCGGAGGAGCAAACTGCTTTAGGATCTTTCTGCGCACGCCGGTCGCCGGCTGCTTCATCTTGACCATTGGGCTGTAACCGAAATCGCTCTCCACGAAGAGGACCATTTCATCGTCCCTCATGAGGACTTCGTTGCTGCACACATAATTGAACCACCGTTGTAGCAGGGCCTTGACGCGGGCTTCATCCTCGTCCGTGCCGGCGCGGCCGATGTCACGGCGGGAGGTACTGTGGGTACCAGGCATTCGGGGTTCGCAGAGATGAGGTGTTCCGCAAGCTTGACAAATTCAGAGTGGAAGCGGCGCACATCGCGGTATTGGGTGGTGCGGAATCTCGGCAGGTTTGTCTGCGGTCTGTTAGAAACCTCGCTCCACCACATCTCGATGCGGGAATACTTCTTACATGAACGTCGAACCGCAAGATGGGATCCTTCTTCCCGGTCCGCTCAAGGCCGGTGATTTTGGCCTGGAGCCTGAACTGGGGCTGCTCAGGTTTGCGAGGCTGCTGGTCCTGATGGGCCTGTACGCCCGCATTTGGCGGTCCTCCTTGCTCCTGGGACTTCTGCGGCAGCTCGGGCCCGGGGCTGTCGGCGCTGGTCCGGGCTTCTGAGCCGACTTCGGTCCTCGGCTCCTGTGTTTCCACCTCGGTCGCCGACTGGGTGCTGGCGGTATCCGGCCGCCTGTACTGCTCGCCGCCGAAGGCCTCCTGATCCTGCGGCGTTGCGTTGCCGGGGCTCGGTGTGTAGCGGAAGGGGGAGCCCGGCGGGTCGCCGCTCAGGTCAGCACCGAGAGATGCGAAGTTGCTTTGGTTGGGCTGGGGCGATGAGCCTGGTGAGTTGCCCCAGGGCGATGCGCCGGCCTCATCGCTGATGGAGGCGCTGTAGTCCATGATTTTGGCGGCTTAATTGTCTTTCGCCGCTGTTCGTAGTCGTTGTCCGCGTGCGATGTGTTCGGTGGTGTCGCTGGGTTGCGTGGACGGATCACGGCTGGCCGACTGAGCCGATGCGGGGAAGAGGGATGAGTGTAGACGGGTCAGTTGAGTATTCGAGACGTCAGGCAATTCATTGACCGAACCGAAAGTGAATGGTTCGAAGGGTTTCGGATGGAATGCCCCGGTAGGTAGATGCTCTGTTGCGTATAATCGCTCTCGTGTCGTTCGCGAGCTGAGCGGGATTGCGAGCGTGATGTCGAGGGACCAGGGAGCTTTTCTCCACGCAGCTGCCTTGAATTGGCCCAGAGCCCTTTCGTAACCAGCCAAAACCTCAGGTACGCCCCGAGAGCCTAAGCCCGCCCGTGAGGCAGCGCATGGGGGCGCTAAGCCGAAGCGGGGGTGAAGTGGGGGCAGTTTGAGATCGCGAAGAGAGAGAGAGAGAGAGAGAGCTCGGGCCAGTCTTCAGTCGTTTCTGGCTGCGTTTCTCGTTCCGGAAAGTGACGACACCCGTGGCATCGTGCCCAACTTTTCTTGAGAGCTCTTCAGCTTCGACCAATGAGGACTCAGGACGGCGGCGACCTCAACATCGACACTTTCAGCCTTGCGACGACGTCGACGACGACTTTTCAACCACCGGCAACGGAGGTGGCCTTTTAGGAGCAACACCGGCGGCGACAACGCGAGCCGCAGACGATGGCGCATATGACAAACCCGCTGGCTACGGCTGAGCAGCTCTACAAGCGGAACTCCTTCAGTTCCCTCCCGGCCGACCTGCAGGATGTCATCTTCTACGCGACACAGTGCCTAACCCAGGCGGCCGGCGTGCTCCTCGACCTGCCGCAGTCGACAACGGCGCAGGCAAACGTTCTCCTGGCGCGGTACTGGCTCGTCGAGTCGCCAATGGCAGGGGAGTTCAGCGTAAGTGCCCTCATTCTGAGCCCATGCCAACGATCCCCCAGCAGGCCGCTGACGCGAGTCCTCAGGACTTATCCGCCGCAGCACTCTATCTAGTCTCCAAGATGGGACCGCTTCCGCGCACGACCCGCGATATCTCAAACGTCTACGCCTACCTCCTCTCGTCCGCGTCGCCGCTCTTCCGCGGCGAGCCTCCGGACCCCAAACGCCGCCCGGACCCGACGACGTACTACCAGACGGACGGGGAGTACGCCGCATTCCAAACGCGGATGCTGGCCGCCGAGGCGCGGATCCTCTGGGCCTTAGGGTTCGACACGGCGGTGGCGCTCCCGCACGCGCTGGCCGTGACGTACCTTCAGGCGCTGGATTTCCTGGGGAAGCCCAAAGGGGATATGGCGGGGAGGGTGATTGCGCACCTGAACACGGCGCTGCTGAGCCCGCAGATGCTGTACCTCACCCACCAGCCCAATGCGCTGGCAACGGCGGCGGTGTACATCGCGGCCAGGGAGGCCGAGGCGAAGATGCCCGAGGTGGCGTGGTGGGAGGTTTTTGACGTTGAGAGAGAGGAGCTGGGTTTCCTTGTCGTGGGGATGAGGAGCCTTGAGGGCTGGGTGAGAGGGTTGAAGGGCACGGGGCTGCTGGCTGGCGGGATGGTTACAAGGAGTGGCATTGAGAGGGAAGCGAGGAGACGAGCTGGGGAGGGCGACGAGGAGGATGAGATCATGGCACTCATGGATCAGAAGACGGCATAGGCTGCCGACCTGCGAGAGGCGAGCGTTGCTGAGCTCTCGATAGCATCGAGGAGTGACCTCATTGAGGCCAGGCGATTGATACCCATTGAAATCATATTACACTGAACGTCCCCTGCTGAGCAGGTAAATGCCTCCATCGCACTACACGGGAAGGGGGGTCATCGATAGCTGCATTAGACCAGAGCATTCACAGCAGCTCTGATCAGACCCTCTGGTGCTATGAGTAGCCTAGGCTTCCTGCTTCCGACTTTCCCTCTTGGTCGTTGAGGTAATCCCCTCTGATGAATGGGCGCCGAAGATCGCAGAACACCTCCCTTAGGCGGAATAAGATGATCATTGAGGAGTCGCTTCTATAATTTCAGTCATTATGGATAGAAGCCGAGGCACCCTCAACACTGGTGTAGCACATCTCAATGTTATGTCGAATACGTCCTCAAAATGACAGCAGACGCTCATCGGATAACGATGCATCATTTACAGAAACGAACATGATACCACCCGTAGCTATTTCTAGATTACACTAGTGAGCCATCCAAAAAAACTCATATATTTAGCATGGCATCAAGACTTGAAGTCAAGGAAAGGGGGAGCGTCAAAGATGTGAAAACGACTGATCAGATAGGGGGTGAACGCCCGAGTACACTTCAGACCTCTGAGAATCCGCCACTATACCCACTCAGTACTGAGTAGAACCTAGAATATCTGAACCGTATCAACAAAGACAACAACTATACGCTCAATGTATGGCCTTGGCCATTGCCTTCCCTTCAGATTTTATGGTATGATCTTATGGTATGTCTGTGAAGAGGTAAATCGGGAACGCCAACGAAGTGAAACGCACGCACTCGAGACCAGGAACTTACCATCCAGTTTCAAGCAAGCCTCTCTCACAAAAGAGCTACAGCCTTCTGTTCTTCCCCTTCGCGTTTCACCAAAAGGCCATCGTCGAAACCCTCAAAGATCATCACTGCGTCCAGCCAAACCTTGTCTTTCGCACCCACTCACCCAAACAAACCCCAGCTCCTGCGCACTCCTGATTACTTCCAACGCCCTAATAATTAACAAGAACTACTTCCAAAGAACCTCACAATGTTCCACATGTCCAACCTCACCTTCGCCTCCGAGCAGGTGCACACTGGCGTTCAATCAGTCTCCTTCATAGTCCTCATGGGTCTCGTCCTCGTCATCGGCATCGCCCAGTCCATAATCGTTATTTTCATGAACAGAGTCTTCCTCGAAAAGATGAAGCAAAACCTGTACAAGCGCAAGGATAACCTGACCAAGCTCATCGTAGAGTTCAGTAAGTCATCTCCTGGCCCTCTGTCAAGCCGACCCATTTTCCTGCACCCCTGGGTCCCGGAGTGTTCATCTCATTAGATGTTTGATAGAATCACACTTCAACACCGAGAGAGAGAAAAAAGACCGAATAAGCAATAGAACGCTAACGAAAAAACCTCTAAACAGAGCAAGCCGCCACTCAGGCCGAACACCTCATTACAACTGGCATCACCGCTGACCTCCACGACCTCTTTCCTGACGACGATGTCTTCATGCACGAGCTCATCTCCATCTCCAACACCCACAAGAATGAGCTCAACAAGCCTGCCGGCACACCAGTCAAGGTTCGCTCCACCAAAGCCTTGGTGGAGCACGCCCAGGAGTTCATCGCCATCATCACCAATGCCCGTGAAGCCCTCCGCGAGGTCCTCGAGCGCGCCAAGGCCGAGGGACAGGCTCGCATCGCCGCCGTCGCGTCCAAAGATGACACGAAGGCCGAGCTCATCTACATTCATGACAAGGACCTCCTTGACTCCTTTGACGAGAAAGAAGTCTTCATTCCCGAGTTCCAGGACGAGGAGAAGGGTTCTGTCTGTTCTTGAGCTCGGTGACAAAAAGGAGGTCGTCGTCGCTGAGACACAGGAATACAAGAGTAGCCAGCTGCTTGTCTAAGCACTTTTGACATCCGAATCCTCGATTCCTGATGTAGGAAGCGGGACATTAAACACTGGGATTGGGAGGAATTCTCGGGATCGTGGGTGGCAGGCACTCACAGTTTTAGCGAGAAGCCTCTGGCTTTGAGGGAAAGACACGAGAAAGGGCACAGAGGCCCGATGGGATTGATGAACAGCTTTCTGCTTTGCTCCGTAGTAAATTGATACAACTTTGGCAAGAGTTTCTTGCGTGAAAGAATCCGCTTCCATTCCATGTGCGCCATGTCCTGACCCCTTCAGTTGCCGGGTATTGCCCACATGATCCCATCCAGGAGATATTTCCAAGAAAACCAACCAACTCCGGTCCATTTTTACGTCCTCAGTCGTTGTCGTCACCCTCCGTTCTGATCTGGTATAACTTCCGCCGAGCAGGTATTGCCCATTACGCAACAGCAATGGCCGGCAATGACCGACGACAAAGGACACCTACGCTCGGCTACAACGAATCCGCAATCGAGCATTTACAGCCGCCCAGCCATGACTTCCTTCTTGAAGATCCGGACGTCCCAGACATCGTAGAAGTGAACACCTTCCACCGTTTCCAGCTTCGTGTTGGCCACTATGTCGGTATCCTCGTCATCGCTGTCACTGTCTGTTTCCCACCCTGGCAGAGGCAACGGCGGAAACACACCAGGACCACCAGTGCCAGTGGCAGTCCCCGGGCCGCCGAAGGCTCCGAACGACGAGCCGGCACCAGCCTTGTTCTTTCCCTTTTTATTTCTCTTCTCCTCTGCCTTTGCAGCAGGGGTCTGTGGCGGCGGACGAATGATGCGTTCAACCCGGTCGTCATCGATGGAGATCCACTCGAGCTTCAAGTCTGGATAGTGGCAAAGGTTGTCGACGATGAACCTCCGAGTCTCCCGCATGACCCAGACGCATGTGTCATCGTTCCTGAACTGCGTGACGTTCAACGCCCGGAGGCTCACTAGTCCCGAGATATGCTGCATGAATGTGTGCTGTTGTGAAAGTGGTTAGATATCGTCAACATTACGCCTTTCAGACGACTTACGATGGCGCGGATCCCGACTGCGGCCGCCAACTCTTCGAGTTGTTTTCCGCGGTTGCAAATCAGTAGCATGGCCTTCTCGTCCACATCCCAGCTCGGCCCAGAATCGTTCTTAATCATCAGCTTGTTGAGAGTCGGCATATGCTTCTTGAGAACCAGACGGCGAATCTGGTCCATGACAACATTGGTTTTTGGCGCGAAACTCTCCGGCTTGTACTTGACCGACCGCTCCAGCATGAACAACTCTGTGATCTGTTCCAGCTGGCCCGCAAATGTGAGAAAGGTGATTGATACATTGTCTGTGAAGATCTTGCGTAGCGGGAGTGGCTGAACCTTGTTCTCCTTGGCCAACATAGTCCAAATTGGGGCTTGGTTGCCGACATTCAGCAAAGTGAGTCTCTTGAGGGCCCGCACATCGATAGCCGCCCTTATTACAGAGGCCTTGACTGGGATCAAGTGGACACTGAAAGACTCCAGCGCTACGCCTCTCGTCGACCGGATGTATTCGCTCATCAGCTCGTCTTCGCCATGAGCCACGGTGGCTGTACCATGAACCTGCTTCTCCACATCCCGGATCTCAGCCTCGGTCGCCCTCAGCTCAGTGCGTACGTTGTCGATATCCCGATAGTACCCATGCAGCTGGTGTTCTGCGGAGCGAATGCGATCTCTGTCCTGGGGGTGGGTATTCCGCAACCCATCAAGCTTCTCCTGCACATTGGTAGCCTCTGATAGCAAATATTGCAGGCGAAGAACTAGCGTCTCAAAGTTTGTCTTTTGTGTTGTCAAGGTTGCTGCAGCTCGGGTCGTCGTTGGGGATTCAAATCCGACGTTTTGGGCTAGCGGCGGAGCGGTATCGGCGGCAGCAGCAGCAGCAGCAGCAGCAGCAGCGGCAGGAGGTTCCTCCTTGCTCCGGTCATTCTTGACATCCGCAGGCTCTTCAGCTTCATCAGTCGCAATGGGTTCCTCAACATTGATGTCCTCGGGGTTGGCATCTGTTCCAAAGCTCGCTTTCGGCTTTGTACTGGGTTCTGCTGTCGCAACAGAAAGCTTAGAGACCTCGATACTGGGGGCTGGCTGAGCCGTAGCATCCATTGAAGATGCAGCGGGAGCTATGGAGGCGCCTTCGTCAGAGGTCCCAGCGCGGACTTCTGGCTTGGTTTCCGTCTTTGTCGCCTCTGCTGCCCTCGCCTCCTCTGCTTCCAGGTACTTTCTACTGGCCTTTTCTATCATTTCGAGGATCTCCTGCTTTGATCCGTCATCGGCGTCGCTGTCCGTTACGCTCGCCATGAGCTTGGTCGACACCTCGCGGAGCCTTTTCATAAAGGCCTCTGCAGGTGAACCAGCCTCCTTCGTGTTTGCAGTCGTATCCACCTTCTCCTTGCCCTTCAAGGTCTTGCGCTGTGTCCTCTTGACAAGAAAGGGTTCCACGTCGAATATCCTGCCCAGTGCCGACTCCTGGCTCTTGCGCTCTTCTTGTGCGCGGAATGCCTTCGCAGGTCCACTCGCCTCATCCCAGCCGGGCGCTGACGGCATGGGAACGACTTGGAACTCGTCATCCTGGTCAGAATCGTCGGGATCGGCGTCGGGGGGAGGCTTTCGTGATTGTGAAGCAAGGTAGGTGGAGAAGGATAGCTTCAGTTTCGTGAGTGTGGAAGCTGAATTGCGTACGCAAGACTTGATCTCAGTAATGGTGTCCAGCGAGTCGATATCGAGGACGGCGAGCGAATTTAGTTTGCGGAAGCCCGACAAGGTCGCAGGCTCGCTCGCCGATATCCTTCGTCTATTCCTAGGCGGGGGCCTCAATGCCGGCGGCAAGGGAGGCGGCGGGCCGAGGGAAGGGTTGTACGGAGGCGGGACGGATAATGGCATGCTTGCGAATGGAGGGGGAGGAGACGAGACTGAAGAGAAAGTCGGCAATGGATTCCAGTGGCCTTGCGTCGAGATAGGCTGCGGCGGCAGGCTGGATGTGTAGGGCAGCGGCGGGGGTATCTCGAAGAGGGATGGACCGGCCTGCATTCGAACATGGAGATTCTTAAGGGGCGCGATCTGGTGTAACGCCTTGTAGACCGGGCGGCTGAGTTCGACTCGGATGTTCCACCTGGTGATATAATAGTTAGCAAGGCCGGCGGATCGAGGCATGCCCGACGTACCTAAAGGTCTCGAGCGACTTGGTGTTCTTGAGAGTCAGCAGCAACAAGGTGTTCATGAACTTGCCGCAGCTGGCGCTATACAAGTAGGGTTTATAGGCGGCCTCGGCCTTGTCGCCGGCACTCAACGTGTCGAGGGAGATGTCTCTGAGATGTTGGGCATAGTCGTAATCGCTCGATACGAAGGTCTCGAGCCCGCCGGCCAGGCTGTCGATGGGAGAATCGAAAGACGGATCATCTTCATCGGGGAAGACGATGTGGAAGTTGCGGTAGAGCTGAGCGGCAGCGAGTTCGCGGAAGTGTTTGGAGACGAGTGCGAGGCAAATGAGGTCGCTCTGGCAGCACTACGAAAGGTCAGTTTGGCCGGGTCGCATGGCGGCATGGGTTTAGGTGATCTCACATGACTGAAGATGTCTTTCTGGGTTTCGAGGGGTAGATCGAGGAAGTTGAGCGTATTCGCTGTGCTCTCGGAGGCAGTAGCAGCCTTGTCGCAAGACTCGGCGGTGGAGGCCATCGCGGGCAAAGGTTGGTGGCGCAAGGGTGAAATACGCCGGCTCACTATGCGAAGGGCGGGATTGCGAACAGTTGTTGGACGAGCACGCCGAGGACGAGAAGGGAAATGGAAGGGTCTAAGTAGGGATCTGCGATAGGCAAAGTGGAGGATGCGAATGGCAGCAACGAAGCGGACAGCCGGTCTTGTCTCTGCCTCTTTCCTCGCCTCCTGTTGAGTGAAAGTGTTCCGCCGACGTTGGGTTGGAGTAGGCAAGAAGGCAAGACACATGGAATAAAGATGCAACAATACAATGAACGCACCGCACCCTTGGAAACAGAGACAGCGACAAGGGCGACGTGGGTGGACGGGAAGGGATAGTTGCAGGAGGGGCGCGCCTTCTTCGGAGGGTGGGATCCCTCCCCTCAGAGGGACCAGAGACAGACAGCACTGTGAGGCTGGCCAGCCAGCCAACGACGGATGCGCCGCCGCCATCGGCCCACCGTCAGCGCAGTGCACCTTCGCCCATCACCGCCAGCCTGGCAGTGAGCAATAACCTGGCCAGTGTCCTCCCGCTCCGGGGTCCTTCCACGTCGTGCACGGGGCGACGGATTGCAAGCCAGCCACTGACGGGCGAGCTTCGCAGCGTCCGTTTGTAAAGGGGGAAAAGGGTTTAGCGCCCAGACATGGCCCGTAGCACGCGCAGCATCAACAGCACTCTAATCATACCGGCTCCACCTGCCGTTGCAATTCCAGCTGTGGTGTCCCATCGTTTTTCTTTGAGGAATCTCCACCGCATATACATATATAAATACCAGGTTTCCGTATACATGCCGCATCTGTCCATACGAAACGGGTCTTTCCCCCACACACCATATGGTCCAGGTTACGTTTTCTCTGTCCCTCACATGCCGGCTTCGAAAGAGGATATCCCAAATGCAGCCGCAAGGTGTTGCCGAACGCTGTCCAGGTTTCAGCTATGCGTTCTCTCTCCAGCCGTAGTTGTTTGGTCGTTTTATGCTCGGTGTGCCCAGCAATGAAGAACAAGACTGTCACCCATACCTCGTACAGACGGGCGTGCCTTTCAACTGTGCCTATGGCACTGACATCAACTCGCACCAATATCAGCCGCAGTACGACCGTTGCTCGTAACAAAACCCAATCTCTGGACGAAATCATGACGGAGACCAGAAGTCATGGCAGAGACTTGGGGTTCGAACTTGTTCCAAAAAATGGTCATTTCGATTGGCTGTTCATCATGGGGCCTCATCGTCAAGACATCCTGGCAGAGGCTGAGGGGGATGATGGGAATTCGGGCTTGGCTACGGTAAGGTGTCCGACAGCTTACGTTTGCCGTGTGCTAGTGTCGAATTTCAAAGGTGGACATGCCTCAGTTACGAAGCGCAATGACGGCGTTGTGGGGAAGTGCGTGGGAGTGGATTTCGTACAACACTGAGAGGACTGGTGTCATCGGCGGTCCCGATCAGTTGTCCATTCCGCTGCCTTCTACGAGAGTCCAAGTTCGAAATTTGAAACGACCCCCCAAGCCCACAACGATCGTAGAATATCTGTTTTGTTTTCTGGAACATCTGTTATGAAGGACGCAACGACACAGGCGGCCGCTTGCAAGACACGTCGAGCGCTACTGTAGACATGGCGCAAGCGTGAGGCGGCGATCGGCCTTAGCGCATCCGCTCCCAAGGGGAAAACTCCACAACGACCCACTAGCAAGGCTGGGCTGTGCCGACTGATCCAGACCGGCACGGGAAGAACAAGGGGGACCCCCAAGTCCCCACCAAGACAAGACAAGACGAGCCGTGGCCTTGACGGATCTCGTTTTTGTTTTATTTTAAAGAGATGGGCGACAGACATCAGATGGCGGTGGGGAGGCCCCTTCCTGTTTTGTTCCTCTGTATTTTTTTGTTCCTACCTTTTCACCAGACCGATACCCGTCCCATCCCACCTTCCCAACCCTTGCTTGTTCAAGAGCCTGTTTGCGTTCTTGGCTCCCTGCAAAGACTGCATATCGCATGTAAACCTCGAGTCCGAGTTCTGCCCCGATCCCACCATCCTGCCCACCTTTCACCTCTTTCCCCAATCCGACGCCAACAGCTGGGGTTCCCGTCTCTCGTCCTGCAAGTCCTGTCGTTTTCCCGCACCCCGTCACAGTTTAAGTTTCTTGCATCCCGCCCCTGCCAGCCTGGCAGCTCGACCAGGGCATACAGCCAGACGGCACTGTTGTTGCTCCTGCTGCCTGCCTGCCTGCCTGCCTGCCTGAAAAGCAGAGTTCCTTGCTTTCCCCGTCCTTACTGGCACCTTGTTTGCGGCTGCAAGCAACCGGAGGCTGAGAGCATCGCCTCGATCCAACCGCTTCTCCGCTCCGTCTTTTGTAACACCTCCAAGACCTCTCTCGTCTGCCGGCGGCCGTGCCATACATCAATCAATCCTTCGCTCGACCAGCATTCGTTCCCGTCCCCCGAGCCAAACTTGCAGCCAGAAACCCGTATATTTTCTTTTTTTCCCCTCCAGCAGCAGATAAACACGTTAATTCCACCGTCAGCTTGGATAAACCCCTTAACCCCCTTTCTTTTCCTTACACAGCGAACCAGCCGCCTCTCGCTCCTTCATCTTCAATACGCAAAACGCCGCACACGGACACAGCTAGCCAGCCAGCCTCTGCGAATCCTGCATTTAGCTGCGAGTCGAAAGCTTCGGTTTTCAACGACCCCGCTGTACCAAAGTTCCCAACCTCGTGAAGGTGTCGTGACTCAGTCGCAGAAACCTGACTGCTGCCTATTGCCCAATTGGGTAACCGCGCCGCGACCAACCCGGTCCTGGATTGGTGGGGGATCAACCAGCAGCTAACATCCATTCGTTTCATCCATCGTATATTATTACCGTTCATCCGCTCGCATCTCCCATTGAGTTGCGGCACACTCATTTTCAACACTCACTCGACCATTTTAGAACACCATCCAGCGAAACCCAGCAGCCATGGCCGACGTCGAGGAGCCCAAGTTCAACAGCCTGGCCGAGAGAATCGCTGCCTTGAATCAGCAAAAGAACTTCAGGTCCCCAGAGGTCAAGGCAAAGCGACCCCCGCCTCCACCCCCGCCAACGAATCGCCCTGTCCCGCGCAGCCAGACACTCCCCGTCGTCCAGACAAACGGACTTCCAACGCCTCAGATTAGTCCCACGATCCCTCCCCGGCCGACCAAGACCGCACCTGCAAAGCCCAACCCACCCCCGCTACCGCGACGAACCACCGATTCATCGCAAGCCGAGACGCCAACTTCGCCAGCTTCCAATGGCCGCATTGCCCCTCCGCCCCTGCCTACGCGCACGTCGACTCAGCAGATCTCACCAGCTTTGCCGCCTCGAAGACCGTCCACCCAGCAATTGGCGGTGCGCCGTAACTCGAATGCTTCCGAGATCTCCAACTTGTCGTCCCTGTCGTTGAACCACACCATATCATCCGCTACCAGCATTCATTCGATCGATGGCCCCACGCGCAAGCTACCGCCCGCCTTTGATCAAGCGAACTTGCCGCCACTGCCACCAACGAGGAGAGAACGGGAAGCTCAAGCGAAAGAAGTCGCTGCTCACCAGCCAAAAATGCCCTTGTGACAGTCAAATCTTCGCCTGCTATTCGACAGATTGAACCCCTCAAAGACCAGCGCTGCCCCCTCGACTGACTTCGAGTTCGACCGGCCAGCAAAGTCATACGCTAACGCTGGAGGAGGGAGCACCGGCGAAACCGCGAAGGTTACCCCGCCCCCCACGGCGTACGTCAAGTCGCAGCCGCAGACAAACGGCCACGCAGTCCAGGAACAGCCAGCAAACGATCGCCCGCCACTCCCTGGACGGCCAAGCGCTATTGATGACACTCCCCCTCCCGTCCCCCTCAGTTCCCGTCCCAGCGCGGCACAGATCGAGGCAATCCGCCAAAGCAATTGCCCGCGCAAACGACTGCCTGATCTGTCGTGACTTTTCTGGACCGGATGGTGTCGCCGCTCAGTATCCCAGACAGTCGCTTCCGGGGAACGACCCTGTAGGATATTTGGCCCAGGTGCTTTGCGGACCATTTGTGTCTCACACAGACAAGGCGCGAGCCATCTTCACTTGGTTTCACCATAATATCGCTTACGACTGCGCTGCCTTCTTCGGCAATAGCATCAGGGGCCGCTCTGGAGCCGAAACGATTCTAATGGGCAAGGCCGTCTGCTCGGGTTATGCAGATACGTACAAGGAAATCGCCACTCGCGCAGGCCTCGAGTGCATCACGGTCACTGGCCACGGCAAAGGCTACGGGTACTCTGCTCTGAAAAGGGGGAACGCCCGCCGC